>PVKA01007357.1:49196-78445 GCA_004027165.1 Ctenomys sociabilis
TTTTTTTTTTTTTTTTTTTTTTTTTTTTTTTTTTTTTTTTTTTTTTTTTTTTTTTTTTTTTTTTTTTTTTTTTTTTTTTTTTTGTCTTTTTGAGACAGGGTCTCACTGTGCAGTTCAGGCTGGCCTTAAGCTCACTTTGTAGCTCAGGCTGGTCTCGAACTCACAACAATCCTCCTGCCTCAGCCTCCCGAGTGCTGGGTTTACAGGCCTGCGCCACCACGCCCGGCTATTGTTGTCTTCATAGTGGTTATTCATAGTATAAGATGCAGACATGATATCCTGTCCATAGTTTATTCTCCTAATTAAATGCAAGGAGAAGCAATAGGAATTGACTTTTGTAGCATAATCTTATCTTTAAAAATATTTTCTTCTATCTTCATATATATATATAATATATATATATATATATATAAATCATTTTATGTTCATCATATTGACATTTAAATATTGTAGGGCATGAATTCAGTAAAATAATACAATATAGTTAACTTGGCATTTCTTAACAAAACAAATGGACCTTGTGATACAGAACAATATTTAAATATGTTATCTTCCAGTCTGATTTCCTGTTTTAATAAGTTGAAAAGGCATAAGAGATTACACATAAAGTGCAAATTTCCTAAACACATATGTGTGTATTAGTGGTATACTCTATCTAGCATAAACGAGCCAATAAATGTGGTGATATTCACATGCAGGTTTTAAAATATTGTCACGCCTTAGTTTCCCTTAACACTGCCAAAAAATTTCTTTTTATAGTTGTTAAAATGTTAAATACCAGGGGCTGGGGAGATGGCTCAGTAGATTAAACGCTTCCCTGGCAAGTGCAATGGGCCTGAGTTCAATCCCTGGTTCCGCAACTACAAAAAAATAAAAGTTAAATCCCTTTGAAATATGTTTTTGAAAAGAACAAGTTCTAGAGTTTTAGTGCCACTTGTGGAAGGCGACTTTGTGTTTCCAGGCACCATTCTAATGTCAAGTGCTGAGGTGTGAGGAAACTCATGTGAGAACTATCCTCCTGTTCAGCCAGAACGTCATCTGTGGACCTTGACCTGAGTCAGAACCCAAGAAGAGGCCGCGGTGTCATGGTGGTCGTTGTGCAGGCACATGATGGCAGTGCCATCAGTTAGTGTGGACACATGTCTGCTGAAGTCCTGACATAAATAAACTTGACAGTCCATTCTCCTAATTAAATGCAAGGAGAAGAGATGGGAACTGACTTTGGTAGCACAATCTTATCTTTAAAAATATTTTCTTCTTTTTTTTTTTTCTGAGGCTGACATTTATGTCCAGATGCCAGAGAAAGACAAATACAAACAGCTTCTTCTATCTTCATATATATATATGTGTGTGTGTGTGTGTGTAGCCATTTATGTTCATCTTACTATCTTAACTCTTTTCAATATTTAACAAAATTTTCATAGTTATGAGAATCCAAAAATGAAATTGTTCATTTTAAGATTTCTAGCATGAATGTGTTTGAATAAATTTATGTCACAACTCCTGAAAAAATTAGCTTTGGTGTCTGCCCAAATATGAAAAAAATTTTCTATCACTTTTGAAGCATATTGAAGTTATACTTTAATAAATGTTTTATAATTAATTGTATACCAGCAATGTAAATGTTTGATAATAATTTATTCACTATCCCTTTACTTATAGCTAAACCACATTTATCTAAATCACATTAACATTCAAGGTTTGAGTATTTGTGAATAATCTTTAATTTTGACTATATATATATATATATATATTTTTTTTTTTTTTTTTGTGGAACAAGAGATTGAACTCAGGCCCTTGTGCTTGCCAGGGAAGTGCTTATTCCACTGAGCCATCTCCCTGGCCCCTATAATTGCATTTTAAAATGCTGAATTATGTGAAAAATGTTATTTTATTTTTTCTCAGTATTTTATTAATTGAGGCAGAAGATTCTTAAATTTGAGTCCAATCTGAGAAATTTATTAGCTTAATGAGACCAATCAAAAAATGAAGTAAAATGAAGTATAAAATAAAGGGCTGTGGATGAGCTCAGTGTGAAAGCCCTGGATTTAGTTCCCAGTACAGAGAGAGAGGGAGAGAGAGAGAGAATCAGTTATAGAGTGTTAAAAGTCAAGGCATCTAGAAGTCGTTCCCCCCAAGAGATGTTTTAAATCAGGCACTGAAACAGATTTATTTTCTTGTTATCATTCTTGGGTTTAAAGAGTTATATAATACAAACAGGCCTCTATCAAGTTATTACCAAAAACTGGTGATAATTCTGCTATATGACAACTTGGAAAGTTATGTTTAAGATTTTCAGCTAACCTGATTTTCAAGGCATGACTTTATAGAATTGACCATTTCAACAAAGAAAACATTGCCAATGAATAATTTGAGTGCTATTTTATAGTTAATTCATCTTGTAAAATATTTGGTCTAGTAAAGCAGAAGAGCAGTGTGTACTGTGTGTGTGTGTGTGTGTGTGTGTGTAAGTGCACTCAGTTCCTGATTATTGGCCACAAGAATAGGAAGAAGGGTTTAGATATTAATAGATGGATTAATGTCTGTCTAACTGGACATTTCTTTTTTAAAGCTCAAATTTCTCTGTTGAATGGAAAGAGAAACTCCTAAAACTAGCACATATTTTTACAGAAATTGCATGATTAGTACATATGAAGATTGGTAAACAACTGATGATACATGTTCATAGATTTTTTTAAGAACATCTAAATTTGATAGTTTATGATCAATCCATTGAAAATACAAGCCTCAGTATTTGATAATAAGAAATTAATTTCTTATAATGCTAGTGTTAAGCACTTATGTTAATTTTTTTTTGGCAGAACTGGAGGTTGAACTCAGGCCCTTGAGCTTGCCATGCAAGCGCTTATTCTACTGAGCCGTCTCCCTGGCCTTATGTTAATTCTTACTACTTAGGTATGGATGGAATATAACCATTCCCCCAGTGAAATTCCAAAAACTATTGGTTATGCCATAAAGATTATCAATATGTTGATACTGAAAGACTGTCAGTCAATTTATTCCCAAATGAAATATAAATAACTTTAAGGGCCTTGAAATGAGTAATAAATGCTGTACTTATTTTAAGGAATAAAGAAAGTCTACTTTAGGCCTTGTATCTTATATAAAACTTAAGATAGATCACTTTTTATATTTATCCTTAAATCTATTTTCCATTAAGATGTTAAGAAGATACCAAATCTGCTTTTTTTCTCCTATAATATATATTATTTTCAATTAGATAGTGATAGAAAATAGCTCAGTTCACGGATTTGAATTTTCCATTGGCCTTGGGATTGGAAAATGTCATAACAGGTTGAATCTTACTACCTACAGTTGGCATAGTATGAATAAAAAGCACCATCCTGGCCTTCCATCAAGAAAAGAAATTATAAACAACCATTTTCAAGTCTCATATCTGTTCAAAAGCATTGTAGAACTGCCAAAGAACAGCATGTAGACTTATGTGCTTAGACTATAGGAGGTAAGGTAGCCAGTGAGAAAAGTGGGCTATCTTCAGGCCTAGAGATTATATTTGCCATACATTTTCATTTTGGTCCTATTTTTTGTTTCCATATTACGTGTCCACGTGAGAAAGCCAGGCCATTTCTTTCTTTCTTTCTTTCTTTCTTTCTTTCTTTCTTTCTTTCTTTCTTTCTTTCTTTCTCTCTCTCTCTCTCTCTCTCTCTCTCTCTCTCTCTCTCTCTCTCTCTCTCTCTCTCTCTTTCTTTCTTTCTTTCTTTCTTTCTTTTATTCTATATTTTAGGGAGGGGTCTACAGGGTGTTCAGGTCTCACTACCAGATCGGACTTGTAGTGATTCGCCTGTTTACAGCCTCCCAAATGCTGGGATTATAGGCGCATGCCCTGTCTTATTCATTGTCTCAGCATGCGTCTGAGTGGGGCTGGCATGGCGGGCCCAGGGATCAAACCCCTGACCCCTGCGCCTACTGTCAAACACTTTAATATGCTGAGCTATTTGACTGGCCCTAAGCTCCTAATTTTATAATTATCCTTTGCTTAGAAAGTGATCACCTTTTTGATCACAGTAGGTATTTTCTCTTTGGAGTATGGACAAGCTAATAGGAAGTGAAAACCTTCAGGTGCTGAGTACCAGGGAGGGAAGCTGCTGATGAGTGAGATGGGGCCACATCTCTCTCCGGCCTGGGTGTCTGGGGACCCAACACAACATCTTCATTCTTTTTTTACCAATAAAGAAAAAAAGAGCAGCTCTATTTTTATGGAGCATTAAGATTTAAATTTAAGCTCTGGGAACTGGGTCAAGGAAAAGCTTTTCTTCATGTACAGTTATGGCATGGATCAGGGGACCTTTCTTCTGCCAAAAGTATAGAATTGTTTGCTACCTAGGGTCTCTTGAGAGGTTGGGCTTGCAATAGACCAAGATGCCTCCAGGATATGAAGGGGGGTATTGGGCAAAACTAGGGCCCTTCACCTGGCTAAAGAAGACCTTTATGTAACCTGGGGTTGGGACTCTTTAGGCCCCCCTTAGATTGAAGAAGATCTGCAAGGTGGGATGGCTTGACTGTTACCTGCCCAAGATCAGGGCATAAATACTTTCCTGAGGCCCTACTCCATTCCCACTCTTGCTTTCAGAATCCACCTGCACCTACCTCTGAACACTACCAGACATCACTCAAAATCCTCACCACTTACACCCAGGGAAGTCACTTAGCTTTTGTGTATAACATACATAATGCTAATTATGAAACTCAAGTTGTAGAATTGAAGTGTTCTATCAAGCCACAGATTCTGGAGCCAAACTTCTAGGATTATAATCAAAGCAAATTATTCCATACCCTGTCCCTTGGTTTCCTTATCTATAAGGTGGGGGTAATCATAGAGTTTTCTTATCTCATAAGGTTGATGAATGTGAATTAAGTTTCTGTAAAGGTGTTTCGTCCAGTGCCTATTATGCAATATGTGCCAGAGAAGTTTGGCTTCTTATACTGCTTCTCAGGTTTCCTACAGTGCCCATCACACTAATGCACACACCCCAGTGTATAATTTTATTTATTTTATTTTTTATTAGTACATGTTTGCAGTTCATAATGATTACATTCATTGTGGACAGTTGGTATTTGTACATAATGTATCTTAATTTTTTTTGTCCCTTGCCTCCATCTCTTGGTCCCCTTACTTGAAGTATAACAATAGCTGTTTTGTAGTAAACCCATGGTAAACACGTTTTTTTTGTTTGTTTGTTTCTTTTCAAGTATTAAAAACTTAAGCGCATCACATTACATATACATTTTTATCATTGACCGCAAATGTGATATACAAAGGAATCTCTGTAGCTGCCTAGGAGTTAGGACTTAAGTATTGATAACTGGCAAACTGGAGAAGTAGAAAGGAATAGGTGAGGGTGGAGGAGCATCAAGTGAATGGGAGTGCCAATTCAGTGCATGCTGAATACTGAATAATAAATATGCATTCAAGCAGAATGCAAAGTCAGTACAAATGATCCTGGGAAATGTACTAGAAATAGAAACTGTAGAGCAGATGCTGGTGATCTGTGCCCGCCAGTGTCTGCTCACCAAGACTGTCCCTTGGGCTCACTGTCCAAGACCATATCTTGGTCTCCTCAGCTAATTGGTGGTCTTGTGATTGTCAGCCATCTGCATAGCAACAGTTCCACCAGCTTTCCCATTTCAAGAACTTCTGTAAATTGTCTTCTGATGGTAATTTTCAGTCCTGATTGCCGTTTTCTGAAAAAGTAAGCAAGGTACTGCTCTCCTGCATAACACTGTGAGAAAGTACAATGATACCCTGTTTCTTTCTGGTACTGGTTTAAATTCTTTTCAGTGCAGTTTGAAATTCTACATTTTGAGACCTCATTTAGTAAGGTAACCTTACGGTACCATCCAACTCTAAGATGACATGATGATAACGTTCAGAGACAGTTTCTTAAAAGGAAAGGTTCCAGCCACCAAGATATTTCTGTAATCCTAAAAATAACAAAGGCAAAAAGGGGCAAGGTGCTACAGTAGCCCTCAAGGTGATTACCCCCAGATTGGTGACCAGTGCTCCTCCATCTCTGCTGAGAATGAAGAAGAAGCAGGCAGGCTAAACTCAACAGCATTTTGGATTTAGATTTGATGTCAGGAAAAATTTCTGAAAACCCACATTGTTAAAGACCAGACCGGGTCCTCTTGTGGAAGGGAGGGGTTCTAGAATCCTCTGTAGAGATATTTGGGAACAGAATAGGTTTTTGTCTGTCCGACCTGCGCTAAGGCAGTCACAGCCATGTGACCCCTCAATGCTCTTGGCAGCACCGTGTGCTCCTGAAGGCCTGCGCACGGAAAGGCTTGAGAAGGCTTAGGGCACAGCGATAATTAAATTGCACTTGAGCCTTTTAATCGGCCATAGGTGAGAATATCTATTTTTTAATAACTTGATTATCTTCCTGAATTATTCGTTGAACCCATAGCAGTTTGTTTCCTTGAACAGATAAACCTTACATATCTAACAAAATTTTCACAAATTGGTTGCTTGGGAGAAAAGGAAGGACTTTTTTTTTTTCTTGAACATAATTAATTCTTAACTTTTGAACTCTTCTCAAATAGCTTTTTTTGATGAGCCTTTCTCTTGCCTAACAAACAAAGCTGTCAGTCAGAGGGATGTCTTTGTCTTCTCTCTCAGTTATCTCACTGCCAGCCAGCCATGAAATCTGTGGCCTCTGTACTGGGATGTCAGAAAGACATGCAAATCAGATGGTAGCCCACTCTCCTTATCTGCCCTTTTCTGATTCAGCAGCTATGAATATGTACAAAATATCAGATCAGTGGCTAGTGCTGCCTGTGCAGATGTGTGCTCATCCTAGCCTCCGCTTGGTGTTGCTGGTTATCATTCTGTGGGTTCAGCCCTAGGAAGACGACCGTATGTGTAGGATTTTTGAATTACCCCTCCTTTTCTTTTCAGACCTCAGCCTTTACTTCCTGTGCACCAACTTTCCTGGATATCAGGCACTTTCCAACCTATCTCCTACCTCCTTACCCAGATAGACAGTTCATGCTCACTCTGAACTCAGGGTTTCTGCTGTGTTTTTGCCTATGAAAACCTTGTTTTCACTGTACCACAACACATGCTAGAGAAGAAGCCTCCACTGAGGTAGTAATAGGGACTTTAGAGCCTTAAAAGGAGTTGGGCAGCCAACCGAGGACATAGTTTCAATTCAGCAGACCTTTGCATGCTTCTGGACCTACCTAGTTCAGTCTAAAGCCCACCATATCTTTTTGTTTTTAATGTATTTGGTACATGGTCTCACTGTGCAGCTCAGACTTGTAGAGATCCTCATGTTTTCAGTCTCCACAGTGCTGGGTTGTAAGCATGTACCACCACACATTGTCTAAGTGGCCAGCTTAGCGCACTCAGGGGCAGGTTGGGCATATGGCATGCGATGCTAGGGATTGAACCTTACTCCTTGCACTTGCCTAACCACGAGCTTGGTCCACTGACCTATCTCGCAGGCCCCACCATGTTCTCCAAAAAGTCACACAATGTAGGTGGCAACTTCTGTCTCAGGACCTACAGACCTTGGGGCTGCCAACGTTGCATCTGTGTTCATTTTTTCTACTTTATTAAATATTAAATAAATGGCTCTGGACTTTATAGATTTTTCCCTTGTGACAATATTTATGATAACAGAATTTACTTTTTTGAAATGCTTTTGTCATATAATAAAGACTTTTTGTTTGGTTCATTTTTTTCCCCCTCCACTTAAAAAAATGATACATCCTACAAATAAATATAAAATACACCCTTTAATCATTTTTGGGGGGGGGACAGGATCTCACTAGACAGTTCAGAATAATCTCAAACCTCATTATGTAGCCAAGGCAGTGATCCTCCTGCCTCAGCCTCCAGTGTTGGGATTACAGGCATGTACCACCACAGCTAACTCCCTGTAATCTTGTTCAACCTCTAATGTTGATAATAGAATCCTACATTTTTTATTCAAGTTTGGATTTTCCTTGTCATTTGGAGCTGATTATCAGGAATTTCAGGAAGATAGACACATGAAAAGAGAAAATCTAAAGAATATTCTAGAAGATATAGTTTCTATTAATAGTTACCAAACCTTGTTAGAAATTCTAGCTTCTGTCTCTGTGCAAGAAAATTAATTATGTTTCTCTATAGAGCAGACTGAAAGTATCTTAAAAACTGGTGTATAAGTGTTGCTCATTATCAATTCTGCCTTTCAAGTCCTTTTCTTTCATTATCCAAGGGAGTGAGGGTGCCTAACAATTCAGCACCCTGTCTCCTGCTAGGGATAATTGCTTGATTTCTCTTATTGTTCATAGCACTTCCTGAATTAGATTAATTTCTTTATATTCCATCCCTATCTTTTCAAGACAGCAATTCTTTTGGCTAACAATATAATGAGACATGATACCCATTCGCATATAAAGTCTACCAAACCTCTTTTTATCTTAAAAATGGCTTTTAGGATCTAGCATTTGAGACCCAAACCACTGTTTCTGCTCATCTCAAAGCACTTACAAGTTTGCTGTGATCTCTGTGCAGCTGCATGTCTAATGCCAGAGTAGAGGTTAAAGTCAGTTCAGGTGGTGCCTGCACAGATCTTAGAAGTTCAGAGAGTCTGAACAAGAGACAATGGCAACATTTCCATCACAGTGAGAGCTGCAGCACCTCTCAGGCTGAGATGGTAATGAACTCACCAGATGTAGGAAGCCATTTACAGTTGCAAGCCTCCCTGCGCTGCCCTGAGTGGTACTTGCTTTCTTACGAGACTTCAGATCTGCCTATTGCAGTCTGTGCTCTATGAGTTTTCTTGCAGTGGCTTTAAAAGACCACACTGAGGAAGATCTAGAAGTAGCTTAGTTCCTGTGTGTGTGTGTGTGTGTGTGTGTGTGTGTGGTGTGTGTGTGTGGTGTGTGTGTGTGTGCATGCGTGTGCACACGTGCTTACACACACACATATGATCTAAAGTTAATTAATACCCCTTTGTCCAAAACAGTCCTTAAAATAATTCACAAAATCAAACTTGGTATATAGCTAGACAACAACATCAGAGAAAAATAGAACAGTGATGAATACAAAGAGTAGAAGTATACATTACCAGACAGAGTGAGCAAAAGTTTCTTTCAAGTTTCCTGACAGAAAAACAAATATGTTAGATTATGTAATTCTTGTTACATGACAAAAGAAAGCAATGACATTTAGCTGGAAAAGAAATCATTTTCCTGGTAGAAAACTCTCGGATGAACTTATTTCACAGGAAGTTTTATTAGACAATAGGTAACAGTGAGCAGCTTATGCAGAAGTATCATTGTTCTAAATATCAGCCCTCAGGTGAAGACAGGATGAAATAGTGGGGGCTACTCTGAAGGAGCAAGTACGTGGCTCCTGTGTGTCTGATTGATTGTATACCTTTACAACAGGGCTAATTCATGCACCCAGACAGAAAGATGTGTTCGTGGTTGGTTGGGTTGTAACATCTGTAGGACCTGCTGCTTTGTCTTCAGGTCACTATTTCATTCTTAAATTGTTTGAAGTATGGTCTGATTGCTGAGTGGAAAGATTCTAATCTGAAGACTGCAAGCCCTGCATTCTGTTTTTAAATGTAAGGCCCAGTCTCCAGAAGAACGATCGCTGTACCTCTGTTCAGAATGGGGCTGTGAGGGCATTCAAGAGCCAGTTTTCCTTAGAAGAACTTTTAGTCTGCTCACAAGTTTAGCTGTCTGCTAGGCTCCCAGAGCATGCAAGAAACTATTTTGAATCGAATATTTATAATGGAGAGATTACCATAAATGCCATGAGGGACCAGGCAGGAAGTCAGCGAGCTTACCAGTATGGTTTGCAGTCTTCTCTGTGTCAGTGTGGGGCTGGAGAAAGGCAAAGCAAATGCCCAGGGGAAGTGGCTGCCTCCGCTGAGCCATGGATGATGTTACTGTGGGTGAAAAAAAAAGCCCATTATTGTCTGTCCTCCAGTCTTTTGGGAAACCTTAGAAATCCTGATTTTACAGGAGATCTAATGAATTAGAAACCTGGGCTTAAAATATCTTTTAACATTTTTTCAAACCAAACTAAACATGTGTACTGTTTGCTTTCAGCTTAAAGGTCTGCTGTTTACAGCTTCTGTTATAAATTGAGGTCTTTCAAACTACAGTCTTAACCAAAAATTAGATGCAGATTGATCCAATAGAATTTCAGATTTTTCGCAGAACTAAATATTGATTGTAAAAAAAAAAAAAATGCTTGACCAGTGAGTTCATTAAGCTGGTCTTATTAGGGAGAAAACCAAGCTACAGCTTATAAGTAGGAATGGTCAATTTTTCCCATTTAATTGGTTGAGGCCCCTCTACCTCCTCTCCCTGTCTAGAATCATTTTCATTCTAGTATAGCTGCTGTTAAGCTGGTTTCATGTAATAGTTACTCAGTAGACACACCCCTTGTGTAGTACATTTGTGGGCCAGCACCATGGCTAGTTCCCATATGTGTTTGATGAAATGCCCTAGTCTAAAGTCTGTTTCTAAGCAACCTAGTGTTCTGTGGGATGTTGATTTAGGAATAAGTGTTGTGGGCTTTTTTTTTTTTTTATGTGGGGGCAGGGCTCATTGAACAGCATACTCAAGTTATTGAGTAATGTGATTGTTCACATTTGACCAATTCTAAGCAAGCAGGAATAATAAAAATGTCAGCATTTATTAAATTATTATGTGCCATAAATTGTGGAGGGTGCTATGTATGTCTTATCTCATTTAATTTTTATGGATACCTTTGAGGTGTATCTAATCCTTACCATCATCATCATCAGCCCCAAACTATAGAAATGGATTCTCTGAGGTTAACCATCTTAGATAATGTGTCCCTATGTTCCATACTGACGCCCAAATGCAAACCAAGACAGTCCAACTCAAAGTAGTGCCCCCTCCCTACCAGCATAGATTTCCAGTACAACACCTTTTCTTTGATTATTGAAAAACAGGCATTCTTTGGGATCCCACAGTGCCTTGAATGTCAAATGACTGGAAAGAACTAATTTCGAGGGCACTAGAGGATGTAGTGTATCCTTTTCCTTCTTCCTCCCTTCTTTCTCATTTTAGTCTTCAGATACAAATTATAAAAAGCATCCTACTAAAACTTAGTACAGTAGACATGGCTGAATCACATAATAAACCTAGTGCCCCCACCAAGGCTCCAGTTTTCCAGGCCTGCATCACAAATCACAGGTGATCCTGTCTCCATGTAATGGCACATGCTTCCTTATTCTTTTTAGACAGTGGGAGAAGACCACCCTTCAGTTTGTAAGGTCAATGGACTATTGGTTAGTCTTGTGGAGGTATGGCTTTAAAGGTTGAAATAGGGAAATTCATACAATATTAGTTCTATTTGCTTAGTATGCCCTGTTTTCTGTATTATTGATGTCATCAGACTTGAGTGTATTTTTATTAGTAAGGGCCTTTTTCAAAGACCTAGTGTAAAATACAACTTTCTTTTTATTATTCATGGTTAAATCAATGATAGCTGTTGGCAAAGGTTCAAAACTATCTCTGTTAACTTGTTTTTAATAGAGTTTGATTTATATGTGTGTCTAACATACGTGTGTATATGTTTACTAATTATGGCCATATGCATTTAAACAGTGTTATTGGTGAAAAATAAAGCACAAGACATGAAAAATGTGTGATTATTAAAGTGAAATTATAGTCTTTAATATAGTCCCTTCTTCCATGCAGGGATATTGTGATACAGATTTGCTTGTTTTTCATTTCAGATAAGCAAGATTCCTGGATAATTTTGGTGATCAGTTCCCTTTTTCTAATTGCAAAATTCTTTTCTGTAATGAACATAAATGAATAGAAACACTTGTTTGCCTATTAATATTTGCTTTACATAGATTATGCAAAATATATTAATATATATTTTACAAGATTATCCTCTCAACTAGAAAACAGGTCCATTCCTCAGAACAAGATTAAACTTCTTGGGCACCTGGACAATAAAACAACTGTGGTTGCTTTTCTTATTTTTCTTACTTGATTTTCTAAACAAAGAACATACAATGTTTGTTCACTATGAATGCATTTACACGGGCATTTGCATGAAGTGGTTCTGTGAAATGCCTACCATTAACGACCTATGCATTTTATTTTAGACAATCCATGGACACAAGGGACCGATCACTGCAGTGGCCTTTGCTCCCGATGGACGATATCTTGCCACCTACTCAAACACTGACAGTCACATTTCTTTCTGGCAGGTAAGAGTAGATGCTTCAGGGACTTGAAGTAAATACTTTATGCTGTGCTTGGGTGGGTAATCTTCCTGTTGTGTCTACCTGCCTGCCTCTTTCCTGACTTTCCACCACTCACAAGTGTTTATGGATTGCCAATCCTGTACAAGGCACTACCCTCAGGGTGCCAGTTAGCATCTGGGAAGAGGGGCAGCTGCTATCACAGAGCTTTGAGTCTAAAGAGGACACAGGTGAATAAGTAATCACAGGGCAGAGAAGCTGAGCGTGTGGGCGGTGGGCAGGCTTCGCAGAGGAGGTGGCACAAAGCCTGAGCCATGCAGCATCCTGCAGAGGGCAGGAGTGGAGAGCACAAGGTGCTCCGTGTGCGCAGGCAGCAAGGATAGGGGGTGCCCTGAAAGGAGTCAGGCACAAAGCATTCTTACAAGGTCCTTTGTTACTCTTCCAGGGATAGGGCACAGAACAGTAAAGTATTTGCTTCATGTCCCCTTATTTTATATCTTATTTTGTTTGCATTCTACATTTTCCATAAAATATTCTTTATTCCTATGTTTTGAAAACACTTTTTTAAATCTGAGTATCTTTATTGGGTAGTTCACGAGACTGTTCATGTTTAATTATAAGTAGCATGAATACTAATTTTGAGCAACTAACATTTACAATAGAATATGTTTTATCCTCAGTGCTTAGTTGCTAGCCTATTTTCTTATTACCTTAATTTTTCAGACCTAACAATTTATAAAATTAAAATATCACCAAGAGCCCTAAGAGTTAATTTAAATTTTGTTGCCACTTGTATTTTCCTAGGATGCAAGGATGTTGTATAAGATTCAGCATATTGCCTTGAAAGCTAAAAATAAAATCAAAGTTTAAACAAGGCCTCAGAACAACTTGATGATGGTTTAAAAAATCAATAGCTAATAAAATGTAAAACGGATACAATAAATTGCTTAATTAACAGCATTCTATTAAAGCATGACAAGTTCCAAATCTGTTACAGATTTTTTCTTTTTATCTAGTTTAGTTTTCCAGTTTATTTTCTCATTATCATTTCTTCTAGACTATATCTCCAGCCTCTTAATTAACTCATATTAAACTCCTTCCATTAGAGATCTCACCCATCTTCATTTTTCTCAGTGGGTAACCACAAGGTTGGAATTAGTAACCCAAATCTCATTGGGAGTCCATTAAATGTCCATAAACTGGGCTCCTCCACCAGTGGTTCTTTTAAGAGTTTACCTAATGATGGGTTTTTTCTCCTTAGAACCAATACAGGGGTCTTTGTACCATTATACTAACTGTACTTTGATGCAGGTTTTCTTTATTTCCTGTTCACTCTGAATCTTGGAGGACTACTTACATAAAAGTCCATTCTTTCATCATTTGGTGTGTCTTTACACAGAGATCAGCAAGTCACAGAGCATGCTCTAAGGCAGCATTTGTTGTTTGTGCTTTCTTTTTTCGAATAAATATACTAAACTTTATCATCAACTTTTTTGGTAAGAAAACATAATTTGCTATATAAAGGAATTACTCCAAAATTAGTCATATTTAACACTTTTTCCAGGGTTGTCTTGAATTTTCTTCTTCCCTTGTCTAGATCTGTATGATTTTATATGGATACATGTGTTCTTTGTTTCCTTGAAAATTATTCTTTTGTTAAAATCTCTACCCAGCACCTTAATAGGATTGTAGTTAACTTTTCTTTTAACCTCAGAGGTTAAAACCACTCACTAGATGCTGCTATTGAGATCCCTGTTCTCCTCTTCGAGTTCTCATTGTTTGTGGGGATCGTGAAGGGCATTGGGCCTCCATCTTCCTGTGGCCATAGCCCCTGAGCTCACCTGTACCACATGTCGTCTCCAAAGGCCAGAGCACTCCAGCAACTTGGCAATACCCAGGCCTCTTCTGCCCCTCAAGCTGCTATCAGGGTTTAAGATGAAGTCCATTCTTTGAATGCTTAAATTATACCAGGTTCAATGTTGAGAATTCAGTGTAACACATGGAAACAGACCATTGTGGCTTTATCAAGAAAATACAATGAAACCTCTTGCAGAAGTGTAATGATCTTTTGTTTGAATTATAGTATCCAGAAAGTAGTGTTGAATCTACTGCTGTTCTCCCCAAATTGGCTAGGCTGATTTATCTATATACATGTTGTTTAGTTCTAATGATGTATAGAACATTTTTATATATTCCAGTAAGTGTACTATAATATATGTTGAAAACTTAATGAAGTCTTATTAATACATAGCCTTGCTAAAGCTATCAACTATTAAAATCTTTGCTGAGAAATGAGTGTTAATGAGAAATATTGGTTAGATCATTATTCAAGTGAGACTTAGTAAAAGGTTGTATGCAGTATTACTTACACTGGAAAAAGCACTAAAACATTTCCTGTTTTGATGAATTATATCAGTATGTGTTTCTGTGCTCAGAAAATATTCTTCACAAAACTGGTTTTTTGAACCATATTTTTGAAGGGAAAAGAAAAGCCAAAGTTGCATTTAGTTACATGCTCAGCTATTGAATAATGTAATTTGGCAATCTTTCAACCCTGTGATTCTGAGACATCATATTCTTACAATTTCAGTATTTACTTCAGTGTATCTGCTGTTGTTTAAGAATATTGTGGTAATGAATACATTAGTAATTCCCACACTTAAATTTTACCACCATGGTCCAATAAATAAATGTTTTCTATCAGGAATGCTAAAAATAAATTAGACGGTTTTGTCTATTTTTTTTATTCTATCATTTAATACAGTACTGTTCCGCCATTCAAAAACAGTGATGTAAATCTGTAGTCGTTAACATGGAAAGATTGCCTTCAACATTTTGTTGAATGAAAACACAGACCATAAAAGTACTTTTATTAATATAAGAATTCATAGGTTTCACTATGCATTTATATGCATGCATGTTACGCTTTGAGCATGTCTTCACTCCCTTCTCCTGCCGCTCCCCACCTCCCTCATATTAAATTCCCTCCCTGTTCATTCTTAGTCCTTAATCTTCCCTTTTCTATTTTGATATCATCCTTTTTAAGTTTAGTTTTCATGTAAGAGAGAAAATAATGTGATAATTGCCTTTGTATCTGGCTTATGTGATGCTACCTTTTAATGTATGACCTTGTAAAATTCCCTCTGTCTCTGTCTCTCTGTGTCTCTGTCTCTGACTCTCTGTCTCTCTCTCTCTCTCTGATACTGTTTACCAGAATGCTCACAGTGATTATCAGAGATTGTAGGAGATTTGGTGGGAGTGTACTCACAGTATTTGTATCTTGTACACACATATTTTCAGTCAAGAAAAACCTTCACATTACCAAATATCACAGTTCCACATGGTTTTTACAGACCCAAGGTTTAAGTTGCCAATGAAAAAAATTGCTGTTGAATAACAGAACTGTTCATTGTTTCACTCAGTGAGAGTTCTTTAGCTGAGTATGGAAAAATTAAGTCACCTTTACTAACTCAGATCACTTCCTCTTTCGAGCAGGTCATAGAGAAAGGATGGTACGAGAAGCAAAGAAATTTAATGAACACAAGGTCCTAGCTGTTGCAGCTGCATGCAGCTATTGCATTTATGTGCCTTACAGAACTGTACATGGCCCTATATTGAGGCAAGAAGGATGTTGCTTTTTATCAAAGGCATTGAAACAAAATAGCAATGACTTAGGTTAAAAGGGAAACCTGGATATATATATATATATATATATATATATATACATATATATATATATACATATATATATATACATATATATGTACATATATAGTAACAGCCTTTCCTGAAAATCTTTCCATCTCTATAGCATTCCCTAAGGTACTCTTTTCCTCTCCCCTTTTAGCTCTCATTTCTTGTATAGGACTAAATTTCACAAAAGAAGTAAAAATGGGAAAGTGTTATATGCCCTTTGCATTTCGAGCCACCAGCAGAAATCAAGCTTCCTACATATTTTCATAGAAAATCTATAAAAAAAATGAAAAATACTTTGCAGTTATTTATCAACTGAGAAATTAGAATTTTAAAAAGCACAGTATGCTTATTGATACCAGTTAATTTTAACCAGCAATTTTCTGGATCATTTAGATCTGTTCTGTAAGGGGGGTAAATGATACACTGTTATTTTTTATAGGAGTGAAAACTATCAAATTAAACTCACCATTATCTGTATTTATTCAATCTGGGAACTTCTACTTACTTGAGTAAAACATTTATTTTTGCCTTTTGTGAACTTTTTGTGGGAAAGGGTGACAGTGAGGTAGTGCTAGGCTTTAAGTAAAACTAAACTTCAGCAGAAAGAGTTAATAATAACCATGCATTTGGTTTTAAAATGTGACCTCATACACTAGTGATTTTTTTTCACCTCTGTGTTGTGTTCGGCACTATTATTAATGCAGGAAAATCAGTAACATTAGTCATCTTAAAAGGGTTATTACTCAAGATGATTTAAATTGTGAAAATGTCAGTGGAGCCTGCACACACTCTGCTAGAGATGCCGTGATTTACGCCCTCTGACACCATCCTGCTGCTGAGAAGGGCTGGAAAAGGAATGGCTTGTAGTTTGCACTGATCCACATGCAGAGCGTGATAGCAGCAGTAACACATCTTTAATGTCCTAGGGTTTGCTAGGATTTCATGTAACAACCATTTGTATATGTTGGATCGGAGACTGCATCTTTCTGCCAAATTCCCCACATCTTATGCATGTAGATAGAAGTTTCACTGGTGAGAATTAGAAACAAAATTAGTCCAGAGGAAAACAATTATTTCTGAGGTTCTTTTCTGATTTCAGTATGCTTTCTATGTGGCTTATGATAGCACAAATGATGCATAAAGAAAACATTTTAAGTTAATACTTGACTGTAAAGGAACCTTCAGACTCAGTTGCTCTGGAAACAGTTCCTGTGGATAACTGCAGTTCAATATTCAGCAGTTTGACCTGAGTACATAGTTATTCATGATCACAGTTTTCTTGTTATTTTTCAATTATGTGCATATATTAAGAAAATTTAAATTTAACTCAAATCCAGAAAGTTTGCCAAAAAACAGAAATTGCCAACTGATAAAAAGGTTATTTTTGACACACTGTGGAGAACATAGAAGGGTAGCACAGGAATGAGATGATGTTGGCTTGCTTTCCTGTCTAAATAAGCTAGAGATTTTGGAGCCCATTCTTGAGAAGTAGGCGAGGAGCAAGGTTGTTGGTAATGGGGCTGAGGGGTTGAATGTGAAGCTCTGATAGGTGCAGTATCACTTTTTTCTATAGTTTAACTTGTCATTTTTCTTAAACTAATTATAAACCCCAAAACTTATCTTCATGACTCATCTTTCAGGGATTCCCTTAGCATTACTGTAAAGAAGAAAAAGGTCTGTGGTTTTAAATGCCTCTGCTTTCCAAATATTGCCTAATTGACCTATTTGATTAATAGTTATAATTTAGTGCCCTCCAAAATATCAGTGAACTCCCCTGCTTCTGCCAACAAAGTTAAATTTCTCTAGATTTATGCACTTACAGTAATAGCACTAGAACAATTTTAGATCTACCCAAAGGAGCCCTGTGGAAATTTAGAATAAGTTCAATGTGTGAATAGCTATTATGGAACCAGAAGAGATGGAAGCTCTCTGTGAAAGGGAAAGGGTCTCTGAATGACATGTGTACTCTTCTGTCCCCTGTCCCTCCAGATGAACACGTCACTACTGGGAAGCATTGGTATGCTGAACTCAGCACCTCAGCTACGCTGCATTAAAACCTACCAGGTGCCCCCTGTGCAGCCAGCTTCCCCCGGCTCCCACAATGCCCTCAAGCTGGCCAGGCTCATCTGGACCTCCAACCGCAACGTCATCCTCATGGCACACGACGGGAAGGAACACCGCTTTGTGGTCTGACACTGCTTTCTGTGGCCCTAATTGCATCTTAGTTCTATACACTGTAGGCCAACGTTGCTCTGTCTTACACTGGATGATTCCTGCCCACCCCATGTCACCAGGGGCCTGGCGAGGTCTGTGTCACTTGCGCATGTTTCTTGGAGGCAGACTTCCTCACAGGCTGAGTCAGAGGCAGGCACTTACTGCTCGACAGGAGGTAGCCATTCTGTCACTAGGTAGTTTTTCCCTGCCAGGGATGGGAGGGGAAAACCGATGGTTCCTGGGAACGCTCTTGTTGCTTGGTGCAACAGAGCCTGAAAATCAATAACCACTGTGATTGCTCTCCCGCCCCGTCAGCATTCGCAGCCCGCACAGCCCGCTCTGAGGCGTTGCTCCAGTCTGGCTCTGCTGGCGCAGGGCATTGCGGTGGTGTGGCAGTCTTCATTAGTGAGATTACTTCCCTCTGGATTTCTGAAACACACCGTTGTTTACCGAAAAGATTCTGTGTTTACATAGATTTTTTTTTCTTCTGGTGATTGCTAGGAAATTGCTCTATTCAATTTCCTAGGATTTAGCCACTACTTTCTCTAGTGACACGTAGGTGATTTGAGATTATTGAGGAAAAAGATATATACATATGTATGAAATGTTTTCCTTGTAGAAAATATAATTTTCCAGGCATTTAGCCTTCTAAAATGCTCATTTCCTGCTTAAAGGATAGTATATTTAGTAATTTAAAATAAAAATCACTACTTATGATCTAGGTAGTATAATTATCCAGCCACTGTAATTAATCTTTGAAGGGACTTTTGTGATGAAGAACCATGTTTGAAAGCATAGCATATCCCTGAAGTGAAGATTACTGTGTATTGCTGCAGATCCTTTTGTTCAGGAAAGACCATATTCCTTCCCTCTGGTCACAGTAAAACTTGCAGCGACCACACATCAGCTATCACGTGATAACTCTAACTCAGGCTTCCAACTAGGTGAGTCTAAAGGAAAACTAAAAAGGCGTTTTCTAAAGCAAGAATCCTACGAAATTCTTAGCGATGGCACAAGCGTTCAAGAGCATGTCTTGCAACATGAGGCTCTCGGTTGCTTTGTTGGAGCAGAAACCTTGCAGAGCAAGTGCCCATCATGCTGTAGAGTCAACCTCAAGCAGATCACCGCCTCCATAGGTCAGGGTAGACTGCTCTGCCTTGTAATGGAAAAAAATCCATCCAATCATATTTTGTGTGAATTTCACAGACTTTGATCCATATATAATGAGGCTTTTGTTTGTTGGTTGGTCCGTTAGTTGGGGAAATGATCTATTAAGTGTGAGAAAAGAACATGATTTAGTAAATTCAGAGAAAATATGTACAGTTCACAGAGGAACCAAAATAATAATGAGAGCATTTAATCTAAAAAGTATAGATTGTCAGAATTTATAAACTATGTAAAAAGATAGGCTCAAGGTGCAGGAACAAATATATCTGTTACTTTACTGAAATAGGTTATTAAAGAACATATTATGAAATTAAGACCACTTAGAACATCTCCTTCCTATTGTTATGTTATTTCCATTGGTGGCTGAACTGTCCTCCTTCTTGATCTTATATGTTGGGTGTTCTCTCAAAAGTAAATTTTTTGCCACATGCATGTACATCATCTTTATAATGAAAGAAACAAAGAAATGTACAGTGTAGACAATATGTGGTAAACAGGCTGTGTGTTCAGTGTGGATAGAAAAACGTGAGGTTCACTTAGTGATTCTACTGGGCTCCTGAGTCTGCAGACTCAGCATCCACTTACTGTAGAAATTGAAATGGAAATTAAGCTGTTATAGGCAACAGAACTATTTGAAATAATGAGGTAAATTGTACCTTAGAATGTTTCTTTTTAAACAAAGTGTATTGTGCATCAGGGAAAAGGCATGGGACCACTAGGCAGGCCAGTGCAGATGCAGAGCCGGACCCACCGTGGAGACTGGGACAGAACTGGGAGGGCCTGAAGAGCAGAGCCCCTGGGTGACAACCTCCCCAACCCTCCACATCCTGTGTGCCAGCAGCCACACTGACAAGCTAGTAGGCACAAAGCCTGTAAAACTGCAGGGGATGGCAGTGGATGACAAGCTGGCATTTCTAACTGCTATACTAACATTTACATTCTTGTTAATATAACACTGTTCTTGGCAATTTTGACACTCACAGTCCTAAACTTCACCCCAGCCCAGATTGTTCAGCAAAGTAAACTTTGTGCTGTCATCACTATACGTACTTAGTAT
Organism: Ctenomys sociabilis; assembly: GCA_004027165.1. Taxonomy (NCBI): domain Eukaryota; kingdom Metazoa; phylum Chordata; class Mammalia; order Rodentia; family Ctenomyidae; genus Ctenomys; species Ctenomys sociabilis. The sequence goes on from PVKA01007357.1 coordinate 69,567, forward strand.
TTTATTGATTTTGTTGGCACTGCATTTGGACCTGTCCTTGTAAATGTAAAATGTAAATGGCTTTGTTGGTAATTTACAAGCAAAAGATGACGTGATGTGACACTTATATGAAAATGTTGTGATGACTAAACTCACTGGGTACAGTGAGAGAATCAAAATGTCTGCCTCCCAAGACATTTCTGGATGATTCCACATAATAGATTCCGTATGTATTAAACATCCCTGTGTACATATGTGTGTCAAATAAAACTGAATTGTACTGAAGATTGTTCTTTACCTATTACTGTTTTTTCCTAGTGTTCACTGCTCTTAAACATTCTCAGTTGAAATCCCTATCCCCATTCTTTTTTTCATTATTAATTTCACTGGAGAAACACAAACTTCAGGAAATACGAATTTGTTCCTCTCAAAGGACAGAAGCAAAGGAAAAGAAAATCTCACCCACAGCCCTAAAAAAAGAAAAAAGAAAAAAAAAAAACTAGAGAGTGGTGCACTTGCCATTGTCATTTAAATTAACTGAGCTCACAATAGTGTGTTTAGTATCTATCATATTTTGCATTATCAAGACAACTTTAATATTACGTGCATGCTGATTGTTTAAGCTTGTGCCTCTCTCTGTACATCTTTTGGGGTATGAATGAATTTTGAGCAGTTGTATCATTTTGTGCTAACATCTCAAGATGTGGTTTTGCAGTTCATGTTGATCCTGCCTTGTTGGCATTGTGCATCTCAGAAGCAGGCAGGAGCCTACAAAGCAGAGGGACTCCACTGCACCCTCTTCGGCTTGGGCAGGGGCATGACATGCATGTTCTTTTACTTCTTCCCTAAGTTGCTGCTATACAGACTGTTGATTGACCCAAATTATATCTTATCAGACGTGATGACATGGGTTGGCTGCCTCTCGGGATGTGGGATGAGGTCATTAAATTCATCTCATTTAATATTCAGCTTGGAGCTGAATTTGAATCCCTGAGGTAAAGAGTACATAATTGGTTTGCAGCAAAAGCAAGGGTAACAAACAAAATAGGTCCTGTTCTCAGAGCACCAAGTATAAGTAGCAAATGTTCTTTTCAAGTGCTTTCAGATAAGAACACAGACAGCTTGAATTGAGTCAATCATCATGTAACAGTGTAATCTTCTCTAAGAATTAGATAAACATACAAGAATTGGCTGAGGCGTCTTTGGTCCTATCACATGCCCACTGTTGGCCCTGGGAGTTGTATTAATGCTCCCTGATGACTCCAATGTATTCTTATAGGAAAATAAGACCAGTAACAGTTCTGTATGATTGGTGATCACATAAACTGATCAAATGTAGAAAGGGCATGACATTAATAGGAAGGTAAATCCAAGCAGTGCTGGATGAACTTTCACCTTTCACCCCTTCGCCTGACGGACAGAGCTGAGTGTTGAAGAAAATCAATACTTGGGAGCCAGGAGGGAAATATTTCCACCTTCTAACTAGAGAATGTATTTTGACAAGGCCAAGATAATCCACGCTGCACAGGAGAAAGAGAAAAGAAGACTCATTTTTAAAGCTTGACACTTCAAGGTGTTTTTGTGCAATGGTTTAGAGATCGTCAATACATACAAATACCAAAGGTCAAAAAGAAAAGCCAGAAGAGTTTCAGAAATTAGATGTTCCAGTTCCTTTTGCTGTTTACAAACTAAAAAGGGCTACAGAAGAGTTTGCGCTTGTCATTGTCATTTAAATGAGTGGAATTCACAATGGCATCTCTCTTTAATCATGCTTTACATTGTCCATTGTATAGAGCAGCCTGATGAAGAGTGCATACCGACGAGGTGCTCAGACTTCTTGTTTCTGTGCACCATTTTGGACATGAATTGGGCTTCGGGTGAAGCCAATTTTTGTGTCACTTTATGCCAACCTTTCAGGATTTGGTTTGCACGTTGATCCTGCAGTGATGATGTAAATCTTAAGCCCTACTTCACATTTGTTCCCTTCATTTATGTGAGAAAAGAGTTGATGTACCCTTAGAGTTTACATTGTTCCTGGCTTCTCCAAGTCCTTTAAGGCAATTACTTATAAAGGTCTCCTAATTAGGACTCTTCTAAGTGAGAAGCTTACGCACCTCTAGGATAGAGAAGCTCCTCCAGTCCTCAAGCAAGACTAGATCTGTTTATTCTGTGGACAAACACCTCCAACAGATGGATATGGATTCTTTTCTTTCCTGCAGATTAGAAAACAAGCCAAATGGTGTCCACACCTTCCAGACAAACTCTAAAGACAAAATATGCTAAGTATAGAAATCCTCAGTGATGTGCCTCATCAGGATTGCCTAAAATGCTTTCTTGATGAGGCAGGAACATCACAAGTTAAAGCCCAGCCTGGATGGCTTAGTGACTTAATGAGACTCTTGTTTCAAAATAAAATAATAAAAGGCTGTTGTGAGTGTGGCTCACTGCAAAATTTGGATTCACTCTCCAGCATCATGAAAGTCATTGAAATGATGGTGCATATACAGCCCCCCTTGTACACCCTCTTTCTCAATAATAAATTCCATTCTATTCTGAGGAGTCATGTTAGGTCTATTTGGTTTCCAAGAAGAATGCAGCCAGTCAAGTTCCTCAATATTCTGAGATTTCACAGAGAAGATCAGGAATATATCATGCCTAAATTGAAGCAAGTAGCAAGTCAATATGAGCTCCATAAGGTAAATCCATGAAACTGCACCTATAACATGCTTAGAAAGAGCAGTACCCGCTAATAATTAATAAATACAAGCTAATATTTTGATATTTATAGTTTCTTTCTGGGCAAGGATAAAATTTCCCACATTCTTGGAAAATATTGTTGAATTTTTATTGTTTTTATGTCTTCATCTCTATCTGTATACCAAATGGAGATCTAGATCTGTTTCCAACAATCTGCTTGTATTCATCAGTCTCTTTGCCCAACTGCAGTGTGCTTCTGTGTCGCTTCTCATGGAAGTCTTTAGGCAGGAAGAGATGTCTAAACATGTGCTAGGGGCTGGGACTGAACAGTCATGGCTGATTCTACAAAAAGGGAGTATATCATGTTAAAGTCAGGATTCACATTAACATCTGAGATAACATTGAACTACTTAATGGGTATCTTTGTAAAAGATGTCCAGTTTGAACAGAACCCTGGAAAAATTTAGAATGAGTTGTGTAACCATATAATTTAGTCTGCACATGCCACCAAGGAAACATGAAAGCAAAGAAAGCAAACTATGAAGTTTTTGTTGCCTATGTTTTGTTTTGACTAGGGTCAAACTGACAGCATTTGAATTTACCCAGAAATAAAATGTAGACTATAAAACTTGACCCACTCAGTAGCATTTTGCTTTAGTAAAAATATATAAATAATTTAAGGATGTGGCAATGAGATGTTATTTCCATCTAATTACCAAGCATTAGCTGAATCTTAGTATAGCATAAGTTCCACACTTGATCTTGGCTAAAAGGCCAGTAAGTGATAAGCATATGTTCTATATTCTATTTTCCTCTTGCAGATGAGCTCAACACTATTGAAAAAGTTACTATAAACAGAGAGGGATGAAAAGCAATGAAGGAAAAAATGGTCAGTTCTGGTAGGGCACTGTATACTTAGGCTTGTGAAGAGGAGTCCTTGAACTGGGCCTTGAATAAATAGAAATTATTTAGAAGGGTGGAGGGAATGGAAGGAAGGGATTATAGAAGCCAAACCTTTATGTGATCTGAGTGGTTTAAGCTCCTTTAGACCTACAACCTGCAAGGTACTGGTAGACATGCATTGACAACTACTATTGCAATTACAGTTAGCTGGGATCCTTTGTTAAAGGATACTTGAGAGGTGCAAGTAAAAGATTTCTCTTAAGTTTCACATTCAATTTGATTTAAAAAAAAAAAAAAAAAAAAAGCTTTCATTTTAAAACTAAGTTATAAGTTCTCCTGATTCTAGAGTATAGGTAGCACAACAAATTGGGCACTGTTCTGTCCAGGTCCTCCTACCCATGATGGAAGCATTTATCCCCTCAGTTTTTGGGAGTGTTGGCATCTTAACAGCTCCCTGCTCAGTCCTTCCTGGAGACTGCCTCCCAGCTGAAGACCAGTCTTGGCTGAGGTCATGCTCCCTTTCCCAAGGCGACCACTTAGGATATACAAAGGCCTTACCTGGAGTTCCATCACAGAACAGCTGAAAAGGGCCTCGTGAGTGCTGCCAAAAGCTTTCATTGAAGGCATCACAGCTCAACCTTTGCCTAGTCCTGTTTGTCTTCTCTGCAGCTGTGAAGCATGAGAACCCTGCCCTATAAACTTCCTGTAGGCAGGTAGGTCTCTCTCACACAGTCCTGACAGCTGGTATCAGGGGTGACCTGGGGAAACTGAGTCTGGGAGCTATGTCACTCACCCACTGGCCCATACTAAGGAGGTTGGAAGTGATTATGAAAGTCTTCAGCAGGCTAATGCTGGACTACTGTTCAAACTCATTGATGATGATGTGGAATGCAAGGGAGTGTGCCAAGGGTCTGAGAAGTAAGGGAGAGAAGAAATTCTAAGAACAGTGGTCATGGATGACAGTTCTGTGTGCACTGGGAAAAGATAATGAAAGGCTAAGGGTGATTAATCACCACTTAAAGGATAAATGGGAAAGCCAGAGGGACTTCTTGGCAGTGTCTCAGGAGAGCTCATCTATAGTCAAAGATATGCTGAGAGCCAGGCCCAGGACTCACAATGAGACATGGAGCTCCAGAGGAAGGAGATGGCCTTGGAAGGTGTGCTGCCCCAGGTCACACCCTAATTAAGAACGAAAGGGCTGCCTGGGTTGATGCATCTGAACAATCTTGAATTTCCTGATTCCAGTGGACCGCCTTGAATCTGAGTGGCCTGCTCCTCCCTGTGAAAACTCATGCTCTTTCTTTGAAGATAATATAGAAGCCTCTATATTATCTGTTGCCAGACAATGTCTGTCTCCCACTTCCTCTACCACACATCAGACCATTTGACCTAAGTCACAGGGTAACCTGGCTCCCAGATTGCTGGGCTTGCTCAAAAAGGAAAAGAATCATGTCCTAAAGAAAACCGTAGGACCTTGCCAACATGGTCCTGTAGGCCCTGTGAGAATTGCAGGACTGGATTCTGAAGATGCTGGGAGACCGAATAAAAAGCAAGCAAGGAAGAGTTATGGATATGGAACTGACACATTGGCAAGGTCCCAGGGACAGGATGTTGACCTGTTGCTAGTCAGCTACTCAGCTTGGAGAAAACAATGGCTGACACTCTACCAAGAAGAAATACCAGAGGTGCCATGCACACTGAAGGAAAGGACCAAATCCAGTGGTAGACTCCAGACACTAGTGAGGTAGGGAACCCCACCAGATAACATGTCCCCACTCGGCGGGAGACGTTGGATGGTGTTCTGTTAGAAGAGCAGCAGCATCACCGTAGGCTAAAGCTGAAAGTAGAAGAGGTCATTTGAGAACTGGACCCTCTGGTAATGAGGAGGATGAGAAGGTCCCGAAATAATAGAGACCCAGTGAGTGTAATTATCATATTGAGTAGCAAGATTGGCATGGTAGCCAGAGGGGCCTGACCTGCAGAGATCTTTGGAAATGATTAATAAAACATGGGCGGGGGGGTCAGTCAACAAAAGTATTGTTCATCTAAACAACAAAAAGAAATAAAACACAGGTACCAAGAGGCTGAAAGCAGTCATCCCAATAAAAAGAATCCTTAGCCTGATTTATAGACCTGAAGGAAATATTTGCTAGGAATGCAGGCATCTGGGGGTTGAGGTTCTTGGTTAGCTTATATGATGCTATGCATGAAATTAGAAAGATTCCATACAAGAGGAAGAGATTCTAGGCTGGACGGGAGGAAGAGGAAGGGAATGTGTAGTACTGGTGACTCCAGGGGCAGCTATGGTTAAGAAAGAAGTGGTTGTAAGCATTCCCCAGACTCCTGGAGTAGCTCCTTCTATCTTTTATTTAAAACATGTGGATGTCAGTGAGGCATCCACTGACCTGCAGGGTCGGGTGACTGGCAGATGTTGTCGGGGGCCCTCGTTTCCCAGGCACCAACTTGCTGGCTACTGGCATCTCTCAGCGGAGCCCTCCAGTAGCTGCCTATAGCTGAAGGCAGCCACTTGCTTCTCAGTGCCGTGGCCTCCTTCCTAATGGATGCTGCATCCAACAGCTGGTCCTGGGGGTGCCGGCTCCACACTCCTCTGCCACAGCTGGGAACACTTCCAAAGGACCATCCCACTTCTTAGTGCCATGGGTTGGGCAGAGAACACTGGTACAGCCACACCACAGTGCAGCTTCTCCCTCAGCCCCTTTTGGTCTCTTTGGACCACTTCTCAGAGCACCTCCTTATAGCAGCTCTGTCCCCAAGTCTCCTTCCCAGGAGATGAGACTGCTGAGGTTCCAGTCTGGCTCTCCCTGTGCCCATGTCACTTACATTCACTCATGCCCCAGTGTCATCTGCAAAATGGAAGCATAATCATACCTAGTCCATGCACTAAAAGAGAAAAGTGTTAACACGTGTACAGCCACTGGAGTGTGTTGCACATAGGAAATACACTGCACTAGCTCTGCTAATTATTCTCCTCATATAATTTTTCCAGTCTTGTTCATCTCATGTTTCTCATAGGAAGAGATACTTTTTCACTAATTATTTTCCTGTCTTTTCTTATTTCAGCCAGATCAAAGTTCTCCCCATTAAAAGTTAGGAAGAAAGCTGGCAGAGAAGAGATATTGCTTAGTACTTATTTTAGTGTTATACTAGGTGCATTCATTGTTCTGCTTAATTCTTAATCCTAAAGGGCATGAATTATTACCTCCCTTTTACAGATGGAAAAAAATTGCCAGTCAGATAGATAAATGACCAAGATCACATAGCTTAAAAAAAAAAAAAAAAAAACAGTATTGTACCTCAAGCCCTGCTGCCAAGTTCCAGCTTTCTGTGTTGTTCTGGTGTCCCTGTGACAGAGGTTGAGGCAAGAACAGGAACTAGAATAGAAGAGCAGCATCCCTGTGGACAAAATCGAGAATGAGGTATAACAGAAAAGGGCTTTGGCTCCTCCATAGCATTACTTTGGATTTATAGCAATTGTGTCAAATTTTAACAAACTGGAATTATGTTGATTCTCAGTTGTGAATAATGGGACTATTTTACCATGAAACAGTTGAATTAAAATGTGAGCTTTAAAATGTACTATATTTCACAGAGCGATTTTATTATAACTGAGGAGCTAGGCTTTTTCCTCTTAAGCAATGGGTACCTTTTTTTTTTTTTTTTTTTTTTTTTTTTTTTTTTTTTTTTTTTTTTTTTTTTTTTTTTTTTTTTTTTTTTTTTTTTTTTTTTTTTTTTTTTTTTCTACAACTGGGGATTGAACTCAGGCCCTTACACTTGTCAGGGAAGTGCTTATTGCATTGAACCATCTTCCTGGCCCTTAGCAATGGGTATCATCAGGAAAGTGAAATGGGCTTTGCAGCCTGGCCCTCCTTGTCACTGACTCAGGAGCACTGGGGCTGTCAACCAAGCCCCTTGGGCCATCTGCTCCATGGGTCCTCACATTTTTCCATCCTTTTCTCCCAGTTGTCTTTGTTGGCACCTCCTTGTCCCCACAGAGGCATTCTTTACAAGTTGAAAGTCACTGACACATACAAAGTACACTCTAGGATGTTACGATTTTTAAAAATGGAATCAGAAGCCACATGTTTACAGTCTACTTCTCAAGGGATGTGAACACACTCTGGGGCAGAAAATTTACTTATCCATCTACCCAGCATGCACCAAAGAGCCCCTATGCTGGAGCAGAGTCACTCCAGCTTCTACTGTTGCATGGTGGATTTGTGCAGCCTTATTTCCTCTCCTGAGGATCTGATTGAAGGAAATACTGGAATATACTGGAACTTTCCAGAGTAAACCAAAACGTGCCACCTTATTCATAGCCCCCAGCCTCAACTTAGACACCATGGTGTGTCCATGATAAAACAAATATTAGGTTGCTTGCAACCAAAAGGTCCTTTGAGGGTCCAGATGTGCTTTGAAACTGTGTCAGGCATTTGACATGTGTAATTTTATTTAAACCTGTCAGCAATTCTGGGTTAGGCTATACTCTCTAGGTTAGACAACAGACATGCTGACAAGTAACTGGCCCAAGGCCACACAGCTAGGTAAATGGCAGATCTGAGGCTCAAGTCCAAAGTACTCTTTCTTCTCCTTCAGTAGACAATATCTTCAGTTTCATGGTGGCTGAAAGATGTGCTTTGCTTTCCTCTCGACCTCATCAAAAAATGAAGGATCCCAAAATTCAATGTTCATTTGTTTAGTCTACAATGACTTACTGAATCCCTATTATTTTCTGGGCATTTCTAGAGAGGGCTAAATTAATATAGTCCAGGCACTCACATCATCTATGCATCTTGATATCTTTCTCACTAATGTATTTTTTGCAAAGCCCATTGTATACATTGTGTGTGCATACACACACGCACACACACACACACACACACACAGGGTCAAGTGCTCTCCAAGACTCTGTTCCTGACAGCTGAACTTGGAGCTGTGAGATGACTGTGCTCAGCCTGTACCCCCGGGTACACACAGGCTGGTTCTCGTGGCCTCCGCAATCTCCTTCCTTAAGTGATTCCTGGGACCCCAGCCCTGATAGTGCCCCTGACTCCATTTATTTTTCTTTACTCTCCTATCCCTTGGCTCCAACTTCCAGTTCTTAAGTGTGAGCCAAGCCTGAGGGATGCAGTGGGAACACAGGAGGGAGGGACAGAAAGGAAATGAGTGTGTCCTGGAAAAGTAAGGAAAGCAGGCAGGAAGTCACGTATGTTGGCACTTGCAGGTGACCCCAGCACATGGGAGGCCGAGGCAGGAAGATCATAAACTCTGGGATAGCCTGG
>PVKA01007358.1:0-78234 GCA_004027165.1 Ctenomys sociabilis
CCAACCACCATCAGTGCAAATCTTGCCTCTCATAGGATTATGTAGAAGCACAGCGTTATCTATCCCAACTGTACTGTCTATACACACACATCATGATTTTTTCTTTCTATACCCCTTCCTTTGTCTACACCTGTCAAAGGTGGGCACTCCATTGTCATTCAACTAACTTAGGTGCTTGAACTCGACAACACAATCCAACGCAGTCCAGCATTCCACAACAATAGTGAGTTATTCAAAGAAGTTGTCAGCCATAGCCATTTACAGCTTAGCTTAATATTATGGCCCCATGATGTATACTTCATTTTTATACTTTTCTGCTGGATGGTGAAGACCTAAATAGAGCAAGACTTATATACCAACACATTACGTTATGTTTCTTATGTGGTCAGTGAGGTCCCCTCAGGGTTTATCTTGTAGTCCTGTACATTATTCTGAAGATCCTTTGTGTCATCCATGTGGATGAGTCACGGCCAGTGCTTGATCAGTTTGCTCTCTGTGAGAGCCTGAGAGAAAGTTTTCTCTCCATGTGACTCATATTTGTGATGAAGCCTATTCATTTAAATTCTGCCAGCGGGCCTGGCAGCAAGAGAACACAAGTTATCAAGATTTTTTTTACTTCTGATTTTTTTGTTTGTTTTTGTGCAGGGTCTCACTATGCAGCTCGGATTCATAGTGATCCTCCTGTTTTCCGCCTCCTTCGTGCTGGGATTATAGGCATATGCCACCACACCCAGACTCCACTGCCAGCTCAGTGGGCCAGGAGGCAGGGAAGGTGCAGCATGCAGTGCCAGGGATTGATCCATGGACCTGGGCTTACCTGAGCAAGTGCTAAGTCTGCTGAGCTATCTTGCCAGCCTGTGCACTTCTAATTTTTTGAGAGCTGGGTAACAACCAGTGTGCAGTGTTGTATTTCCAATGTACTTTCTGCCCTAGCACCTTCCCATCAAAGTTCAGTTGGGTTATACAGAAATTCCTTGACTTGAAATTCCCTTGCCAGGAGCCAAAGGTAGTTTGTCTATAAAAGACTAGGGTGGCAGTGAGTCTTCTAACAGGCTGGGATATACAAAATCCCATTCACCACCATGTGTGCCTCTGTCCTTCCTGTCTCATAGGAGACACACCTACCCTAGTGTCCATGCTGTGCTCTGGATGTTGCCCTGCCTGGGATGACCCTCTATCCTCTGCCATGCTGACCTTGGTCTGCATCTGGATTTTGAACCCTACTGTCAGTGAGTGGTTCTCTAAGCTGAAGTCACAAAGCAGCTGCTAACCTTGCAGACCTATTTGTCTCAGTTTAATTAGTTTCCCATATTTAGCAAATCAGGTTTGTTGCTGAAAAAGTCATATTTCTAGTTTCATATTGCAACTGAGACAATAAATCAAAGCAAAGTATCTGTCAGTCTGGAGACAAGGACTGAGTCTGGGCTGCCTGCCGCTGTTGGCCCCTTACACCTCTTCCCTCCTTTGGACTGTTTCTGTACATTTTGACTGAATAATGGACTGTAGCAGGCCATATTATTTACTTACTGTTATGGTTTCTGGCTGGATGTCCCTTGTCCAAGTCATTGGGGTGCTTCATGTTTTTCAGAGTTGGCTGAATCTAGAGTCTGTGATTGATTTATAGTCCAATGCTGGGATTAAGGATGTGAGGGCTACACCTGCTCTAGGATGTGTAGCCTACATGCATTATAAGGGACCAAAAGAGGCTTGTCCCTTCCCTCTCTCTCCCTTGTTGCTTTTTCCACCTTATGTAGATATGAGCTGTTGTCCCTTTGCTGTGTACCACCCTGTCTTGGAGCCAGCTGATTACGGACTGAAATATCTACAAACAGTGAGCTGAATAAACTTTTTTCCCTTTAACTTTTGATGTTGAGTAATTTTGTCTCAGCAACTAAAAAAGTAAGTAAGACACTCATCCTCTTTTATCAGATGTGTCGAATCTTGTTTGATTCATTGAAGTTTTTCAATTAGTATATATTTGATTCTTTTTCAGAATCATTTTGGTCATTCCTGTAGGGAGCTAACAGTTGACTGCACCTCCAGGGCTAAAGCAAAGCCAACCCTGAGAATGCAGAATGCCAGAGGTGAGCCGTGGGAACAAGTTGTTGGGACTGGGGCAGGGCCAGTCCAGCAGGTATCTGGCCTTGGTGCTCCTCCCTGTTGACTACAGCACAAAGTGATCTGAGAATGTTTCACTTTCAGTGTTCTCAGTAAAACACAGAGACCTTGTGCTTTGGCCTCTGTCATGCACTGCACCCCTTTTTACTGAGTATAAAGATGCAAGCCATGCTCAGCTGTCTTTCAGAGAGGCCAAGTCCCTCCCAGTCCCAGCTTTCCTTTCAGCATGTGTCTAGCCTTTTCTTACTTTGCTGTTGCCCATCCCAGGACCCCATTGGCTGTGTGGGTCGTGGCAGTTCCCTACAGTATTTAATTTCTTTTTCATATATTCTGAGTTCTTTTATTTCTTTAAACATGAACCCTTATTTTATATGATGCTGAGCAGGTTAATTTTAAATGATGGCACAGCCAAAGAAATTGGGGTTCTGTCTCTGCTCTCTGTTGCTGTTGCCAATGATAGCTTGTTTTTGAGCTCCCAGTTTTTTTTTTTTTTCCTGGAACTTGATCTATGAGGGTTCTAAGACACCAGGATTGAAGTTGAATTTGTTCCACAAAAGATTTGCACCTGTTTATTCCTGGTAGTGGTGGCTCTATTAACTCGAACCATTTATGTTCAAATTACCTCTTGAGACTTCTGTGAGCACAAGGTCATCCCTGGCCTCCAGCAGATCCACCCTGGGATGGGGGCCAGAGGCCACATCCATTGGACAACCCATGCTTACTTCCTGAGCTACTGACCCTTAGAATCTGTTCACTGAAGATAAAACTGTGTCCTCTGCTCACAGATCAGTGGATTTTTTCAGAGAAGGTAGCGCCTGTCAGCACTGGGAGGTGATAGGGTTTGGATTTATGAGTTGGTCTTGATTTGGGTGGAGGCTGGCAAGGAGCTTCAGTTGCAGTGGGCAAACATGGCCATGCATTTGGAATGTCTGTGAGAGACTCCTGAATCAGCATGCTTGCTGGTATATATACACCCTTCTCCATATGCACATATGCATACATGCTCACATCAATCATATACATACATGCATGTACACATGCTTGTGCATGCACACACACACATACACACATGCACTTATGTGCCAGTGTTGTTAGAAACTTAGAAACAAAGATCCCCTGTAGACAGCCTCAGGAGGATAGGATGTATATGGCCTGTGGGCTCCCTGTCCCTTTCTTTGCAAGTCCAGCTCTCACTGCAGTGCTGAATGCTCTGGAATAAAGCCATCTTATGAGGAGGAGCTGGGTCTCCAGTCCTCTCTGGGCTGGAGCACCTACAACAGCCCAGCTGGCTTGAAATTAGCATGGCAGGGGGCTTGGTGCGCTGCCTCCCCTGGCTTGGGCTAAGGCTTCATTTCCCTTCCCCTTCTGCACACACAAATAGAGTGTTCAGTGTCTGTCTTGGTTGATGGACACACAAAGGGCTTCTTCTTTTACTCTGATTCTGTGTCCTTCTGAGGATTTTCCCCCCAAACCCTAGTCAGAGATGCATTATTTTATCCAGAATTGTCTTTTTAGTGGGAATACATTCAGTATATCACATTGTTTACATGCCAAGTAACAGAAACCCTAAAGCACGCATATGTTCTTTACAAATTACATAAAGTTGGTACTTTATACCAACATTTACAACATATCTATACATATATGTATGCACACATGTGTGTGTATGCATGTATACATGACTCTGTAGTCTACTTAGTCTGCCTTTCACTTTGTATTTTTATTTTTAAATTCTGCTAGGTTTTAAACATCCAGCAGAAAAGTATAAAAACAAGGTATAAAAAAGTAAAGCCATATTAATGTGCTGAGCTGTAAAAGGCTCAATTCAATAACTTCTGACATTGCCAATCCTATGGATAACTCACTACTATTATGGAGTGCTGGACTGTATTGGATTATTTTGCTGAATTCACATACCTACTATATTTAAATGGCAATGGAATACCCATATCTGGAAAAACTAAAAAAAGTGGGATATAAATGAAGGACCACTTTGTATCTGTATATACAAAGTAGTTAGGATAGATATACAGTTACTTTCTCTTAATTCAGTAAATAGAAAGACTTGAACTAATATAACCACTGTGAAGAGAATAATACACAATCTAATTACTGGAACTGTCCTACTAATTGTTTTTGAAACTGTCTCATTGCTATTTGTTTCTCAATAAAATTAATAAAAGGAAATAAAAAAACAAATTCTGCTGTTACTGAAAGATTTGCTTCCTTTTCAAGCCTGCTCTATCTCTGTGTATTTCATCAAGCTATGGCTTGGACAACTACTGTTTGCCGACTGCATGAGGCTCACTGAGTGTTTTTATAAATAAACTTCTACAGGGATGCAGGCATGCCAATATATTCAGATGCTGTCTATGACTGCTTTCATTGCTAACGGCAGGGTAGAATAGCTTTAACAGAGACCTTCTGTCCCGCACAGTCTACAAAATTTGCTCACTGCCTCTTTCCAGAAAAGGTCTGCTGACCTCTGCCCTATTTTATTTTATCCATCCCTCTGACTCGATCACCAGATTGTACAGAGATAAAACAGTCTTTTCATCTTTGTATTCTTTATGCCATCTTTGGTATCTACTGTTATTTGAGGTTACATGGTTGTTTCACATGGGAGAATGTCCTTGTTATCCTTTATTTTATTTTTTTATGTATTTGGTACAGAGCTTGGTCTTGTAGTGACCTTCCTGTTTTTAGTTTCCCCAGCACTGAGATTACAGGCATGTGCCACCACACCTGGTCTCAGTAAGCAGCATGGCCTGTGGTGCCAGGGATCAAATCTCAGTCCCTGCACTTGCCTAAGCAGTAACGTAGTCTGCTGAGCTATCTTGTCAGCCCATCCTTGCCACTTTTAAAGACTCTTAAGAGATATCATGGGGTGGGATGCTGTCTCAGATATCTGTTTCTCATTGTTGGGACAAAATACTTGACACAGAAAATTAAGGAAGGAAAGGTTTATTTAGCTCACAGTGAGTGGAGGATTCAGTCCATACTCAGCTGGCTCCAAGGCAGAGTGGCACATGGCAGAGGGCAGCAGTTTGTGATGGCAGAAAACAGCAAAATACAAAGGGAAGGGTGGCAGCAGCTGCCTCTCTCCTTTGCTTATATTGTTAGCAGGCTACCCTGGAGTGGGGACGTGGAACTCACACAATGTCCATGCCTGCTGCTTGCACAGGATGAGGATGCTTACGAAGTAAGAACCCTGGCTTTATGATGGATCACTTAATATATATATTTTGTAATGTATTTAGTACCAGGTCTACAGGGCCTCACTACATACATTGGACTCACAGTGATTCTCCTGTTTTTAGTGTTGGGATTACAGGTGTGCACCACCATGCCCAGTCTCAATGGCCATCTCAGTGCACCTTAGGGGTGGGGCCAGCATAGCATGCTGGGGATCGAACCCTGGCTGCTGTGCTCTACCTAAGCAGGTGCTTTAGTCTTCTGAGCTATCTGGCTCAGAATCACTTCATTAAACTTCTAAACTTCTCAGGTTGACACTGTATCAGTTGCTACAGATGCCTTGGTACCTCCTATAGGGTGAATGTATATGAATGGAAAATGATGGCACCCAGTAAATCCTATTGGGAATTTGTGAAGAATAGGGGAAAGTTTATAATTATAGACATTATGGACAGTAGAATTACTGACCTGTCTGGCACTGTCTCTCACCTGTGAGAGTAAAAAGCAAGGAATAGGGATGAGAATATGGTTCAGTGGTAGAGCACTTGCTTAGCATGAGTGGGTTTTATGCTTAGCACTGAAAAAACAAACAAACTAACTAACTAATTAATTAACTAACTAACTAAAAATTCAAATGAAACATTGAGAGATGAAAACCACAGGATCACTGAGCTGTAGCAGGAGACTGCAGTGGACATGATTGCTTCTTGCCCACCCTTGGAGACACCAGTGGAGACTGACACTGCTCTGTGGTTCACACAAAGTAAAACAACCCTAGTTCCAGGAGAATCAAGGCTGCTGGGGTCATTTGAAGATTTCAACCTTGTGGGTCCACTGCTAGTGCTTCCAAGGAGCCATAAAGCAGGAAGCCCTGGCTATAAATCACCCGGAGGACCAAGGATTAGCTGCTGGAAAAATGACAGATTGTGCCGCTCTTCTGTTATCCACTGTGTCCCTAAAACCAAGCTTCTGTCTTGAGACCTTGGATGTCAGGAAACCTTAATCCAATCACTCACAGGGTGGATCAGCAGGGATGTGGAAAAGCTGCCCTTGCTGAGATCTGCCCTCCCTTCAAACTCTCTGAGAACCTGAGTAATTCAGTTGTCAAAGTGGAAAAATCAGAGCCCAGAGTTCTGCATCAGACTGGAGACCGGGGCTGGAAAGCTGTGTTTCTCAGGGAGTCTGAAGAGTACGTCAGGCTCTGTTCCAAGACTGTGAGAGTGGAGCTAGTCAGGGTGCAGTGAGCGAGCAGTTGGAGTTCACTGATCAGGTTCCAGGGCACCTGGAGAAGGAAAAGGCTAGGCCTGCTCTTTCCCCAGGCTGTGTCATCTCATTCACCCACACCCGGGGCCCAGCTGACCTGGAGTCGCACAGAGCACACACTGATGATCCCCAAAGCAGACCTCTCAATGATCTCGCTCGGAGCCAGATCTCAGTGGACTGCTTCGTGGAGGAGTCCACTATGAGGTGAGCTGTTAGTGGGCGGGGCCTGCTTGAAGGAGGTGGTCAGCGTGGGTGTGAACTGCAGTGCGTATTCTTGTCACACTGCTTTGTCTTCTTGCTTCCTGGATGCCACGAAATGAGCTGCTCTTCTGCATCCCATCATGCATTTTTTGCTTGTAGCCAGATGACTTTGAATTGAACTCCCTGCCAATGCAAACCACATAAGCTTCTCTTCCTCTAAGCTGTAGGCATTAGGAATTTTGTTCTAGTAGAGGGAAAGTAACCAATGAAATATCTTCATTGCCTCATTTGCGTTAAAGCTTAGCTGCGCTCTTTCCTGATGCCTTGGGCCCTCAGAGGCACAGCATAACCTCCCTCAGCACTGTGTCTACCCGTAACTGCTGCCCCCACTCTGCTGCATACCCTCAGTCCCCCGTACCCACTCTGCACTACATCTACCCCACACTGTACCTTACCCATTCAGGGTTCAGTTGCTTGGCAGCTCCCAGTCCCCCCAACCTACCTTGATTTTGCTTCACTAAGTGTCCATGTTGGACTCTAAAATCCCCCTTGGTCGGGGGTCTTTGTTTTATTCACCAACCAATCCTCTGAGCACAGGGCACTGCGTCTCTCATAGAAAGTATGCAAAAAGTGTTTGCTGAAGAATGAATTTGAAGATTTTTTTCTCTTTATAATCCACTGCTGTTCCTAATAACCTTTCCTATGAGCATTTTTTTCTTTCCATTCAAATTAAACCTCTCTTCTTACTGAGCAAACCGATTTCCCTGTCTGGGCTTTGTACAGGGCTGGCAAACTGCGTAGGTTTCCTCTACCATACAGAGCAGCATACTGGACTCTGATGACCTAACATAAATCTCATCCACTGTGAGTAATTTCAATTTTGTGAGTATTTTTTTCTGAAACCTTCCATTGTTTTTTAGACTGAGGAGGGTCCACATTAGGTAAGCAGTTTATGGTGCTTACACAGTAGTACAAAGTTGGAGCTTTTATTTTCCAAAACCTATAGTGAAAACACTTTGAAAATAATACCTAGCGTTTGACTGGACCTGCTGTGCACTTTGGTAGCTGAAGGTCTGTGAACCCGAATGTTTGAGGCTTTGGAGTCTTTTCTGGGGCTTATCACCAGGGAATGAAATGGCCATTTTTCTTACTCCCAGTTGGTAGAAAGCAATTCTTTGGCAAACACAGCCATGCAGGATTTGTCTTCCCAGTGCTGGCTTAAGACCAGATACCAGAGGGAAGGTTATCTTCAGAGATGTTGAAATGAGTAGAGATCATGACACTTCATTCCTTTTGTGGACACCCATCATCCTCTTCCTGGGGAGTGGGCAGGAAGCCAGGGAGAGCAAAGGGCACACTGTCCTCTGGAGCAGTTCCTCCCAAACACAGCATCCAGGATCTGAGAAGCCTTAAGATCTGAGGAGCTGAACTAGTGCTTGGCCTTGTCTACAGTCTCAGGTGGCCTAGAGGTGGACATAGCATCAGTGCCCACCTGTGTGTGCTGTGTCCCTGCAGAGGAGAGAAAGAGCATCGAGTTGCCACAATTCATGGCCTTCTCTCCTTTGTTCAAGCTGTACCTCTGGGTATCCATCTCTCTCTTGAAGGTTAAATGCTCTTTATAAATCTGAGCAAGATAGCTCGTCGTTTAAAACCTCTCAATACTTCCAATGTAAGGCCCCGCTCACTCTACAGTTTCCACATCCAGGACCTGGCTTGTGCCTCCAGCCTGGTTTCATTTCTGCTCCCCTGCAGATGTAGGGGCCCCAAAATATCAGAGCATATAGCTTCCTATTTCTCCTGTTTATGCTTCCCTCCTGATTGTTTCTGTTGGGGTGCCCTTCTCCTCTTTTCCCTTCTTGTATTAAAATATACTCATTACTTTTGAGTCTATTTACAGGGTCTCATTCCCTCATGCTATGGTCTGAGTGGGTACCCTAAAAGATCCTGTGCTGGAAACTTAATTCCCAAGCTCATACGTTAATGGGACTTGGCATTGAAGCATTTAGGGTTAGGAGAATTTATGAGTGTGGGGCTCCATGGTGGCACATGTGGCTTTCCCCAAAGAGGAAGAGGGACCAATGACAGCTTGTGATGCCCTTCACCATGGCCTGCTGTCCCATGCCTTCAGCAGATGCCAAACTGATGCCAACAATGTGTCCTTGCATTTCCTAGTATCCAGAATTGTGAGTCAAGCACTATTTTTGTGTGTTTTGAGTTTTCTCCCCATCCATGTTTTAAAAATTATTCTTGGTGGATACAGAGATTGCGATAGAATATTGGTCCATGCATCTAACGTATTTTGGCATTTTTCACATTAATTACTTCCTTTTCTTTCCCTGCTCCCTATTTCAGAAGCCTCTCCACATCACTAGAAGACTGCTTGCTAGTGCCCTGTCTTCTCTCCTTTGTTTTGTCTTTATTTTATTTACTTAAATTTTAGTCTTCTTATGTAAGAGAAAGTGTGTGATTTTAAACTTTCTAATCTTTGCTTATGTTACTCAACAATACAGTGTCTCATTCCATCCATCTTCCTGAAAATGACAAGAATTAGTTGTTTTTACAGATAAATAATACTCCATTTAGTAGATAACATCTCATTTTCTTTATGTATTCATCTGTTGATGGACATCTACATTGTTCCTACAGTAAGACATTGTGAACGGTGCCACCATAACCTTAGGTATACATGGATCACTATGATATACTGTCTTTACTTCTTTGGGGATTATATCAATGAATGGGATAGCAGGGTGGAATTTCTATTTTTCACTTTTGAGGTCTCCTTATACTAATTTCTGCCATTGTTGTATGAATTTACATTCCCACCAAGAATATAGGAAGAGTTCCTTTGCCCCACAGCATTGTCCACGTTCCTTGTTTTTAGTGTTCCTGGTGATAAATGTTCTGTCTGGAGTGAGCTGGAATCTCAGTGTAGTTCTGATTTGTATTTCTGCTGGCCAAATAGCTCAGTAGATTAAAGCACTTGCAAGCAGGTGCAGGAGCCAGGGGTTTGATTTCCGGGAATTGAACCCCTGGCCCTGCTGTACTGGCCCTGAGATAACAATTGAGACTGGGTGTAGTAGTGTGCACCTGTAATCCCACAACTTGTGAGGCTGTAAACAGGAGAATCACTATGAGTCTGATTTAGTAGTGAGACCCTGAACACCCTGTAGACCTTCCTTAAAGTACAGAAAAAAAATTGATCTGTAATTCTCTAATGGCTAAATGTGTTGAATTTTTTCTCATGTATTTATTGGCCATTTGTGTTATTTCTTTTGAGAATTCCCTGTTTACCCTTGGTGTTGAGGTTTTTGAGTTCTTTATGTATTCTAGATGTTAACCATTAATCAGAAGAGCAGCCAGACAATATTTTCTCCCATTCTGTAGGCTGTCTCTTCACTCTGTAGATCAGTTCCGCTTCCATGCAAAAGGTTTTCAAATTGATCGTGTCACGTGTGTTGATTCTTGATACGATTTCCTGTGCTATTGGACTCTTATTCAGGAAGTCTTTGCCTCCACCTTCAAGTGCTTTTTCTCTGTATTTTCTTTCAGCATTTTCAAGGTTTATAGTCTTATGTTGAGCTCTTTGGTCCATTTTAACCTGAATTTTACATAATGTGAGATATAAGGATCTATTTTCAAACTTCTGCATGAACATATCCCACATTCCCAGCACCATTTATTGGAGAGGCTGTATTTTTTTTTTCTTCCATATTGTATTGTTTGTGTCTTCTGCTCTATTCCATTGGTATACATATCTGGTTTTAATACTATGACTTTTTTAAACATTGTCTTTGTAGAATAATTTGGAATGAGGCATTATATTGCCTCCACATTGCTGGTTTTGCTCAGAATGTCTTTGGCTATAAACTAGTTTTTATGAATAACCTGTTCTGAGCTATTTGGTGATAGCAACAGAACATTGATGAAAGCACACAGCATATTATTTCAGTGTTAGCAAGATAAGTCTGCTGAGTCGTACACATTTACTGAGAGCCCGCCCTATGCCAGGTGCTGAAAAGAAAGCAATGCCGCGAGAGTCAGGCTTCATTCTTCAAGAACAAAGAGACTGGATATCCAAGTATTTTGACTTAACCCAGGAACTCCAAAAAGGAGAAAAATCAGATCTTCATTTGTAGGTAGTGAGAATTTAATCATAATATAATACATTTTGTTTAAAATTTAAGAGTTATACATGAACTTTCAAAGTCATACAAATCTGCTACTACTTATATCTCAAAGTATAGCTTTACTTCCTTATGATGAACATGGATGTTGGCATTTTTGCATATATTTATTTACACAATGTGCTGTTTTATAGCATTCTAGGTTCCAAAGGGAGCTACTTTTCTCCAACATGAACATCCCATATTCATTTGCAGAAATTTTCTCCTTTCGGGCTTGGCACAAACATTTTAAGTTTAGAACTTAGGTTTCATATTGTCTCAGTTACTCTTCTCTCATTGCTGGGACAAATACCCGACACCCAAAATGAAAGAAGGAAAGCTTTATTTAGCTCACAGTTACTGGAGGTTTCAGTCCATACTTGGCTGGCTCCAAGGCAGAGAGCAACTTTTCATGGTAGCAGTAAAGAGCAGAGAGCAAAAAGGGCAGGAGCAACAGAGACCATGGCAGCACAGAGCAACTTTATCTCTCTGTCTCTCTTATGTCACATTCAGGCTATCTCCCTCCCAGTCTGGGTGCAGCACTCAGATCCATAATCCCAAAAGTACTCAGACCTATAACTGCAGCAGTACTCAGACCCATAATCTCAGCCTTGGATCATGGATTATTCACAAACTGTAGAACTGCACCTCAGTGACTACATGCGGCTTTGGGGGGCACAAATACACACAACCATAACACATACTATCCTGTTCGTTCTCCATGACTACTGTAGAAATTGTGATCTTTTTAATGATGAAAAAATGAGGGTTGGCTAGATAGCTTAGTGGACTAAAGCATCTGCTTAGGCAGGAGCAGGGACTGGGTTCAATCCCCATCACTGTGCCTGACCCACCTCTGGGGCACGCTGAGATCAGCAATTGGGACTGGGTGTGGTGGTGTGTGCCTGTAATCCCAGTGCTTGGGAGGCTGAAAACAGGAGGATCAGTATGAGTCTGATCTACATAATGAGATCCTTTACAAAATGCATGAAAAAAAGTTAAGAGAAATGGAAACCAACAATGGGACCAGTAAAATAAACATATAATGTTAATTCTAGATGATCTTAAATATAATTACTTTGTTTTTGTCTTCTACATTGGTTGAATCTGACTGAAAAAAAGGGTTTTACTTAATAGAAGGGCATTCTACATTAGTGTATCTGCTGGCCCCAGGAGCTAATTCATTTTTGATAATTTAAAAGAACATTGCCCTAATTCAAACTTTTGTTGTGCTTGTGTATTAGGTCACCACAAAATGCACATAGACAAGTGATTTGCTCATCATTTGGTACTGAGGAGACATACTGAAGCTGCTGGAAAGTTCTTCGAGGTCCTTGGACCCTGACTTGATGGAATTGATCACTTTCGGAAGGTAGGTGTTGATACAGGAAAATGATTAAGATTCAGAGTCCGGCTGCCTGGCTGCTCCCATTGACATCCAATAGACATTTTGTTACAGAGCATACCCAATAGAAGATCAAATGTCATATTTCAATTTCCTTTCTCTCAACATCCACTTACCAAAATCTACATGTAAGGTGATTAATGAAAGAGAAAAAGACTCAAGAACTCACAAAAGAAAGTGGAAATGTTTATGAACTCCACAAAGAGAGTTTTAAAAGACTAAGAAGATGGTTGGATTTGAATGGCACAGTCATAGCCTACAGAGAAGCAAAGCACTTAGTCTGGTTTTAATTTGCTGAGAGAGAAGCTCTATATCCAGTGCTAATGACAGAAAGCACCTTCTGGGCCTTGCAGCCAGCTTGCTGACCTAAGGGACTGACTTCACCAAGCAGAATGAGAGGGGGATGAGTTTTCTGTTGCCTTGTAGCCACTGCACAACTTGGTGACTACAAGTACTCTATCACTCATGTTTCTTCATGTTTCTGATGTGAGGGATTTAGGCGGGGTTTCTGAGGCAGGAGAGGTGTTGGCAAAAGTCTCAGCCGGGTCTGGAGGAGCCAAGATGGCTCAGGTCACATTTTTGGTGCTTTGGTGCTCACTTTTGGCCTGGAAGCCCGAGT
This sequence comes from Ctenomys sociabilis, assembly GCA_004027165.1. NCBI lineage: Eukaryota > Metazoa > Chordata > Mammalia > Rodentia > Ctenomyidae > Ctenomys > Ctenomys sociabilis. Next base: position 12,968 of record PVKA01007358.1, read on the forward strand.
GCTTCTCCATGTGGCTTCTTTCTCTCTCCATGGTCTTACATCCAACACCATAGTCTGGATATTTTATCCACATACAAAAAAATCATTTGCATCACGGAGATAACTCAGTGGCCTAAATGCTACCTGGCAAGTACAAGGTCTTGAGTTTAACCCCAGTATCTCTCCCCTCAAAAAATCATTCATTAATATAATATAGTTATCTACTGGCTTGATGCCTTTGTGGTGATGGCATTTTTGACTGTAACACTTTCCTCCACATATTCATCTAGAATATGATATTCAAACTTCACCCATCAAGACGTTCTTTCTCTGTGGAAGTTCACAGGTTTGTGGTTCATTAGAAACCAATAGAACATGAGGGAAGTGATACTGGATGCCTTAAGAAATTAGATCATAAGGGACATGCTCATTTATCAGTGTGTGGGTGTGGGAAGTGTGCATATGTGTGTGCATGCCTGTGTGTGCATATAACCGTGTCTTTCTCTGCTACATGCACTTGGAAGCAGATTTTTCATTGGCCCCACTGTATTGGTAGGAGGAGGAACAGCCGATGTTTGTTTCAAGAGATGAACAAACCCTATTCCAGCCAGCTTTAAAAGCATCTGGGGTTTTAAGAGCTTTCTGGGCCCTTGACAAGCCCTAGCAGGCCAGAGAAATGATGCTGTAGTTGCCATTCATTCTCATCCAGTGTAATGAAGATAAAGTGGATCTCTTTATGTGTCCAGTTAGGCTTAACAAATTAACCAGGTTGCTGAAAGGGTGCATGTGAGCAGACTATTTGTCCTCATCATGTTCATTAGGAGGGAGAAAGTTAACTAACCTTTCTTTCAGTGTTTCTTTTCCTGGGGCCCAGTGAAAGCTGTGGAGCTGAAATGTTATCCCTAATCTTGTTTCTGACCAGCCTTTCCCTAGCTTCTCCTTCTGTGAACATTTCATAGCTGTTATGTTGAATCAATATCATTATGTGTTTAAAAAATATTTTGCTCTGTGCTTCAGAGCTAACTGTCTGGAACTAAATGTCCTGGCCCTTGTGGAGAAATGATAGGCTGTTCGGTGACGGATAGTAGTGGGTTTGCTTCTTTCTTGTGTCCTGTTGGAAGGTCCTGATGGATGATTTTTTCTCAGATATTTGGTCATAGGTTTATAGTATGACTATGAGCATCTCCCTATAGCAGTTACCTACATGACCTCAAGTTTCTGCCTCCTTTGACTGTGACTTTGCAATATGACAAAGTCACTCTCTCACCAAGAAGGGTCATCTCTGTCCTGCACTTTGAATCTGGACTTATTCATGTGATTTGCTTTGTTCAATAAGATGTGAGCCAAGGTTTGAAAACTGGGGTTTGAGCTCTGGTGTTGCCAGAGCCTAGCATCTTGAGGCTGTTATGTTATCTGGCCTGGCCAATCTAGTCTGCTAAAAGATGAGAGACTTTAAGGAGAAAAACAAAAGACAACAGTTAGTGGTCATCTTGCTAAGTTGGCCAACAGCCTGGGAGCTGCCAGGCAGATGAGGGAGATCCTCCTGGATCACCCAGCCACCACCAGTTGACCATTGGCATCTGAGGAGGCACAGTGGAGCTAAGCAGAGCCAGTCCAGATCGGAAGGCAAGCTTCAGTGGTCTGCAGAATCATGATAAACATAAAACAGGTGTTGTTTTAAAGCCATTAAATATGGAGATGGTTTGCTGTATAGCCAAAGCTAACAGATACATACCTTCCTCAATGCACATGGCAGCTTACTAAATAGTGTACAATTTATGCCAAGAAGTCCCTGAAAACTATTAACATCCATTACCAAAGAGGCTGACTTACAAGAAATTAGCTGCTCTCTAGAGCAAGGTGAGGCAAGTCTGTCTGACTAAATCAACCTGGGACAATTGTGTACAAGGAATTGCTTAGGACATTGCTATGTTCACGAGTCCCGAGCCTTTCCTCCCCACATACCAAGAGCAAACTGAGGGGTTTGTTGGGTCTGCCTGGCTTAGGTGCATTAGGTTTATATTCCTCAACTGGTTTTGTAAATCAATCCTTTAGAACTCAGCAAATTAGCTGAGAAGAACTAAAATCACTGGTTGATGAACCACATTCATACAGAAATCTATTACAACACGACAAAAATGTAAATGAGGGTCTCATCAAATTACTATTTCCCCCTCAGTTTGGATGTTCAAGCATTTTAAGATACAGATGGTGTTCTGGATGTCTACTGCTGTGCAACAAATCATTCCAAAAGCATTGTGGCTTAAATCAACAGGAATCCTTCTATCTTCTTTCATTGATCTCCAGAGTCTAGAGTCCAGGCAAGGCTTGTAGTGTTGTTCTGGCTCAAGTTTCTCTCACAGGAGGTGGTAGAAGCAGTAATAGCAGAGCCTAAGGCTGTCAGCTCTTCCACACACTGTGTAACCAGTCCCTGGTCAGGCTATGTGGGACCATGTCACAGCCCGGCCGCCTTGGGACAGTCAGATGGCTGATGAGGCAATGTAGGCCCCATGTGAACACTGAGTGGCTTTTATAGCCTCACTCTGAAGAAAGGAACAGACTCCATGTGTCGGTGAGAAGAGTGCCATAGTGCCGTCTGAGGGAGCCACAGGAGAGAGACTGTCTTTGGAAATACCTTCTATCACATCTCTGACTTGAACCTGAGTCTGTGACTTCTGGTCGATGTTCCTCTGGGATTGATAGTATTGACACAGGTGTTATCCTTTGTTTCATTTTCCCAACTCCTGCTTCTGGCCCTGTGCAGGTACAGGAAGTCATTCACAAAAGAAAGAAAAACACAAAACCAACAGGTCGGTAGCAAAGGTGAAACAAGTGTCTAAGAAAAAAGGGGTTTTCACTATCGTTGTGTAGTTCTACTCTGTTTAGTAGTTGAGGAAAATGCAAGCCTGAGAGAAACTGAGGTGGATACAAAACTAGAAGTCATGACTCAGAACAGCCTCGAGGCCCATGGCCCCAGGAGGCAAGAACCTCAGAAGCCACCTAATGGAACTAAAGTTGTACACAGCCTCTCACTTACTTTTCAGATGTCTCATAGGGAAATTGATTTAATATCTGTAAAACTTTTATAAATGGAGGGTTCAGAGACACCAGAGAAAAGGTGTACAACCATTAAGAAAATAAAAGAGGGTGCAGGTTACTCATTTCTGGTTTCCCACTAGATATGGCATAAGATAGAAACAGCAGCAGGCAGTCAAGGCAAGTTCCAGCTTTGGGAGCCCTTCCTTCCCATTCAGGCAGCAAGCTCCAGCTCCAGGTTGAAGGAACAGTGTTCCACAAACGTGCTTTTGGGTCTTGCAGCTGTTACTCCAATTTCTCAGTGAAACCAGACTGTTGCAATCAATGTTCTTTTGAGAGACGCAGCTCATTGTGCAAGTTTTGTAAGTTTTAATTTGTTTCCAGATAAACAAAAATTTAAAATTTAACTCAGTGAAAAGCACCTTAAAACATTTGCCCTAATCTACAGTTTATCGAGACCCTGGAGGACACTGCAGATTAAGAAACAATAATAATTACAAGTGCTTAGGTCCAGCCAGTTGCCTGAAATTCAACAAATAGGCTGGCACTTTTTGTAGTGTCAGTTGTAAAAAGTAACTAATACTTAATTTTTTTCAGTTTCCTTTTTAATAGTGTATATTTGTGATACAAAATAATTGCATTCAAATTGGGGACATATTACTTTACTTTTTTATTTATTTATTTTTTACATTCAAGTCATACATCTTGTCAATCTATGCTAGGTACTTGGTCTGAGCTTTAGTAGCTGTTTTCATCATGTCATAATCCAAAAGGTAGTTCCAGGAATTTTGTTTTTCCCAGGGAGCATTTCTAAAAGAACATTTTGGAAGCTCTTCCCTGCCATCTCTTCAGGCCTTGGTGACTCCTCTGGAAATGTTTCTAAACCGGCTTTGCTTGGAGCTAGGTTTTGTTTTGCTTTGTTTAGCATTTGGCCCTCTCTGGCATTTCAAAACGTCTATGCAAGCAGCCTCAATGCCCTCCATGGAGTTATAATGCATTAAAAATCCTTTTTCATCATCTCACTTATTATCTGAAATTACATAGCCTTCAAAAAGTGGACGATCTCTTCACCCTGATAGGCTAATTTTAATGATTAACTGAGGAACTGTTAAAATCCTACTTCAGTGGCCCACTGTGGTTATGGCACCAGTAATAGCAGCCATGGCTGGGTAGAATTCTAATGAGACTCGGGAGGTCAGAGGAGGGCTACTTTGCTTCCAAAGTAGCTAAGGCTTAGGTTTTCTGAACACTGAGCTTGACAGCTGACATCTGAATGACTTTCCTGGATGGGGAATTTTCCAAAGGAAATCTGTATTCTTTCCAGCCTCTAATTGATGTTGGAATGGAAAGGGAGGGCAGGGAGCCAACATGTTCACATGTACACAAGTCACACAGGCATGTGGACAAACAGGTGCTCACCTTTTCAGGGCAAAATATCTACAGGGACTCCAGACATGGAAAGAAGGAGGTGGAGCAGTTGGTGTTCAACTGCTCTATTCCCCAAGGCTTCAGGTATGTCTTTGTGAGAGAGTCGCTGAATGAACAGTATGAGCAGGGGACCTCAGCATCAATGTGTGGCCAAAGATGAAGGTTTTAGCATTGTTTCCTATAGAGAGCCAGTGAGGCATGGGGATCTAACCCAACTATCAACTGTTCCTAGACTGACTTCTGTCTTCTTTCCCCTAGTAAACCTCTGTCTCTCTCTCTCTCTCTCTGCACATGCCAAGCCTTCTCCAATCAGTGCCTGTTATGACACTGTACTGCCCTGTAAGCTCCACTTTTAGTCCAGTCCCATAAAATCCCTGTTCTCAGCTCCTCTCCCTGAGGGTGCTTACCCCTTTTTAGCAGTCCTCCTGTGCTTGCTGAGCAATAAAGAATTTCTTTACTGCCCTCCCACTTCTCTTTCATGCCACAGGAAGAACCTTACATTTACTTTTAGTCCATTTCTATCTCTTCTCACCACTGGAGGAAAACAAAATTATGTTTCCAATGAGGATTTTGGGGGTCATTTGTAGCAGATACTTCTGGCCCTTTTCCTTTGCCATCAGCACTCCCTGTTCCGAGACACCCTATTATAAGCATTTTTCACTCTTTTGCACTTGCCAGGGAGTTTTCCCTCTGGAAACAGCCTTTAGCTGAGGAGAAATACAAGCTGTAGATGAATGCTTCCCACTGCCTCACACCTGAGACAAAGCCATTCTGGGTACATTTTGTATCATGAACTCCTCAGTGAGCTTGGCCCCAGGTGGCCAAAGTAGAAATTTCATTAGCTCGCCCCATGAGTTCCTTCCATGCCTTGTCTTTCTTCCTCACTGCTACAGGTACTTCCTATGAATGTCTCTCAAAGAACTCTTGTAGATCTTGTAGAAAAGTCTCAGGCTATTGGGATCCAGCAGGACACAATTTTTAAAAAGACAGACACTGTTATTGATTTATTTTTTCATTTTATGTATTTGGTACTATGCAGCTTGGACTCATAATGATCCTCCTGTTTTCAGCCTCCCCAGTGCTAGGATTACAGGTATGTGCCACCATGCGCAGACTTGGCCGCTGTCTTAGTGTACCCCAGAGGTGGGGTGGAGCTGGCACAGCATGTGGGACCAGGAATCAAATCTTAGTCCCTGTGCAGGGCAAAGCAGGCACTTAGTCCACTGAGCTCTCTCACTGGTTCTAGACACAGTTATTTTTATTTACCATATTCATATAAATGCATAAGACATAGTACTAGGAATGGGGAAAAGCAAAATAAGAGAGCTATTCCTTCATGTTCTTAGAATCATCTTAAAACAAGGATCACAAGAAAGGGACAGGAACTGTACTTTCCCCCAAATCTCTTGGGAACCATCAGAATGACCTCTTTTATGTACCCCAAACTAAGTATAAATAGGAGATTGCTACACAACTTATGTCACCTTTTTCCCTGGTCAATGCTGTTTCTTTTCCTATTTCTGTTTCCCTTCAGCTTTTGGTTCTTGGTGGTGCATGATTTGTCCTTGAATATGTCCATATCTTCTTTGAGAGTCTTTGCTGTAGTGTGCTCCCCATACCGAAAAATGCCAGAAGTAACCAAGAAGTCTGACTGAAACACTATGCCCTTGGTCTCCCTACAGTAACACGTCCTCGCTTTCCACAGCGTAGTTGTGTTTGTTGGCAAGATTCCCCTTGTAGCTTTGCATGTAACTGCACATTGTTCATTCTCATCATTGAGCACTATCTCAGTGTGATAATGCATTGTAATTTACTTAGCCACTCTACCGCTGATGGGCAGTTGGATGGTTTCCATTTAAAATCTGTTATGAGCAGTGCTACAATAAACACTCTTGTGCATCTTTTTGAATACATGGATGCTCTTCTATTGGACATATGCTAAAGAATGACATTACTGGGTCATGGAATATGCCTATGTGTTCAACTTCAGTGCCTTCCAAACTGAGTTATGCTTCCGCCAAGAGAATATTCTTGCAAATATTCCAACAAATGGAAGAGTTCCATCATTGTGCATTTTTCAGTATTACTTGGTTGTATGTCTTTTTCATATCATTTGTTCTAGTGGGTGCAGCACAAAACTCGAAGTCTCCTGTGAGGGTCTTTGCATTGAATAAACATTTATTCTGTTATATAATTCTTTACTTTGCACCTTTTTTCCCCATAATGTCTTGAAATTATGACTCATCTTGGTATCTGCTTTAGCTAAGACAGTTCGAGAGGTTTGACCCCCTAATCCTCCTCCCGACTGCTGCAGGCACTTTGCATTGCACTGCATGGTGAGGTACCTGCATCCTTTCTAATGAAATGTGCTCCACCCACCCCACTGTCCCTGTGTCGCAGTCCTTTCTGCTTCATTATCTTCCAGATGCTTTTATTTTTCACTCCATTTTCCTACTTGATCTCCACTATACTTTTGAAGCCTTTTTTTTTCTTTACAAAGCAAAAAAAAAAAAAAAAATTCAGTTTCTTTTGACAACGTGTGTATCTTTTTCATAGGAAGTCCTTGAAAGGACACTCAAGTTACTTTGTGTTCTTAAGTATTCTAAACATTAGTTTATACTAGAAGAAAGGTAATGGTTAAGAGTGGTTCAGTGTGGGAGGTGAGGTCAGGTTTTTTTTTTTTTTTGGGTCAAAAACCTCTACCACTTGCCAGTTCTTCAGCCTTGGGAAGATCACATAACTGCTCTCAACCTCGGTATATGCTCCATAAAAAGAAGTGGATATTGACTTTGTCACAGGGTTGTTAGGAATTAAGCGGGATATTCACCTGAGTGGCATGTCTTAGCACATCATTTTGTGTGTGTGCATTGCTGTGAACTGAGCCACATTTTGAAATTTCAGAATCATGCCACGTGGAATTTCTTTCCTCTTCTCTCTTTCCACAGATATTTATGGGGTCAACCATATGTTTGATCCCTGCAGGGGCTGTGATTAATGCTGAACAAAACTACTGTGGTCCCTGTCCTTGTGTAGTACACAATCTAGTTTCAGTGGTAGGCAATCAGACAGACATAGTACTTCATGATTACAAGCTGTGCCATGGACCCAGGAGCAGGGAACGGGTTCTTGGATGGTGACTAATGGGAAGACATGACTCAGACTGAGAAACATACCCTGAAAAAGACATTTTGCTCTGTGCCTGTGGTAGAAGGCACTCAATAGACACTCGGTGCTCATGATGGAGTATCATTAGCAAATCATGACTATTTGTTCTTTCAGTTGTTGTCCTGTTCTTTACTCAGGAAGGTCATGCTGCGGACTGCCTGGGGCAAGTTGTCATTCATATGCTTGCACATTCTCCTCCGACACCAGCTTGTGGTCATGTGACTTACTCTGACTAGTGTCAACTGGACAAAAGCAGAAGCCCTCTGTTGAGTCCTTAGTCCACAAAAATGTTTTCTTTATCCTACTGAGGAGAAGCATGAAATCGTACAAAACTGTAGGGAAAATGAGATCAGACAGCTGAGGCCAGCCAGTCCCTAAGTGGCTCCAACCACAGGTGCTCTGAGGGAAATCATGGTTGCTTCTATGTTCCTCAATCAAGCCTACCACAGATGGCAGCATCTGCGGTGGGGTGGAGCCATTGCCGCTGTTCCCTGCCTGAAGTATAGGGTCCTGTCCACCAAAGTTTGGAATGACTTATTATATGGTAATAGATCCCTGCACTATATTGTTCATTCCTTCCTGATTTGCAAGCTTACTGTGTGTCCTTCTATCTACTTTGGGTGCTTACACGTCAGACAGCACTGAGTGGAATCACATAGATCAGTCACACTGAAGAATCTTGGGTCCAAAGACTCCCAGAAACCTTGGTTCTTCAGGTGTACGGGTATTACTTTTTCCTAGAGAGAAGACTGATGACTTCTGCCATACTTCCATCAAAAGGTTACTGTATTCCTAAAACTAAAATGTTTTTGAAAAATAAAATACAGATGCACAATACGATCTTTAGATAAAGGTTTCAGTGAAGTGCCCTATGGGCACAGGAAGAATAGTCATGGCGGTAACTGGCAGTGGGGGGGCCCCTGCATGTGGGTCATATAACACTATCTCCCAGAGATTGCCTTTTGTAAAAGTTGAAGCTTATACTATATAATTTTTTTTCTTTTCATGTTACATGGAGTTCATTGTAGTCCTAATCTTTTAATTTCATGTAATTTCCTCACTCTTCCTAAAGAAAAATAAGAATTTAAATAGCAGCCATTGCAGTAAATAATGAACAGGACTAGATTTAGTTCTGGCATTTCGGAGATTCATGACAGAAGTAAAATTGGAGGTTCACACGCTATACACTCAGGTTTTAAGGTACAAATTAGACCAACTCTTACATGAAGCCTGTTACATCCAATACACTTTCCTACCTTGTCAAGTATAGCTTGGCACAGAGAGTTCTTGGATGCCTTGGAGTTCTACCCTGGTGTGAGACGATGTGGAGGGAGATGGTCCACTTTTCCTGTGCCATGACTGACTCAGCCTTTTCTTTCCCTCCCTAGCCAGTCTTGAACAGGGAGCTGAATGGTACAACTAAACTCTATCCGTGCTTCCTACCACCACCATCCCTCGGCCTCGGCATGTCTCAGCACACACAGGAGGTGGACCCTTCCCTGCCTTTCCTCCCACATTGCAGGGGCCAGAGTCATACAGTGAATGACCTTTTGCACCGCTGATGGAATAATGCATTTTTAGTGCATTTTCTCTTTTTCCAACCTCAATATAAGATCCTCCTCCTTCCTCTGTGAGGCAGGAGAAGTTGTAGCGCTAGGAGCATAAGTGAGAGGAACACTGACCAAGCTCTACCCTGACCAGGGCTTTGCGCTAAACACATTAAGGCCGTGTTGTCCACCCACCCTCACAGTAGCCCTGGGAACTAGCTCTTCTTCCTGCCGCAGAGATGAGAGAATGCTGGGTTCCTGAACTGGTAAAGGCATGATAGCACTATTGAGGCCAGGTAAATCTCATTCCAAAACCCTTGTTCTGAACCATGTTGGAATATTGCCCCTATTCGCAAATCTCAGCCATCCTCCAAACTTAGTTGCAGAAATTCTTTTTCTTTCTTAACTCATTGTGATATTTTTCTTTAAAATACCCTCTTCTCTAGGAATCTTAGTCCCACTTTAGGAATGCATGATATGCTATTTTAAACATAAAAGATGCTCCTACTAACAGGTTTACGTGAGAAACAGACTCCTCTGTGGATTCTTACTCCCAGAATTGCAATATTTTTGTTTTTCCTGTCAGTTCCATTCATTTTGCCTCTTTCCTTCCCTAACTGTCTTTGGAATGTGCTCTCCATCATGGTTGATAATCTGTCTATACCATTCCTATAATAGACTTGGTGTTATGAATTGTTAAAAACTCCCATTTGTTCAGATGCTTTAGAACCGGAATTCAAATTTGGCCCAGAGCATGGAGCAATCTTCTGGCTGCCTGGAGCCCTTCTCTGGGGCAGCTCCATGGCTGGGATGTCTTAAACTTGATCAGCTGGGGCTGGGGATCAGAGGCCAAGTTGGATTACTCTCTCTCATGCCCTAGGCTGAGCCTGAAGGATAGGCTGTCAATCTGAGCACATATGTGGCCTGGATTTCTTCCCAGGAGGCCAAGGAAGTGTATGGGGTATGCAAGCCTCAAGGAGCAAGTCTTCCAAGGTAATCCGGGGAGATCATGACGGCCTTTTCTGTTCTAGGCTCGTAATCACACAGTGAAAGCCACTTTGCCTTCTTGTTGTGACTGAGTCACAAGCCCAACCCAGAGCAGGGAGGGAAACACACTCTACAACCCACCAGGAGGAGTTTCCAAGAATGTGCAACCATTCAAAAACTTGCCACAGGTGACAAAGGACACCTCACCCATACATTAGTATTCTTTACACAGATACATCCCTCAGAGAACGGAGGACAGGGTAAACAATAACAAAAGAATTCAAAATTGGTAAATTGATTCATGACACAATCATATGACACTGCAATTGTAGCCCTGTGGCCATTAAAGTGACCTTTTTCAAATGATAAAAAGACAAGGAGCAATGTGCTAATGAACTATAAAGTTGACAGTGTTTCAGGCAGCACAAAGAACCCTCTCATCTCTGTCAGTTTGGAAGAATCTGCATTTTAGTGGATTGTCTATTTTTTCTGTTTATCTGCATGCATGAATATTTTTACAAAAAGCATGTGCTGTTTCTTAATAAGAAAAAAAAATTCAGTCAGATAGGACAAGGAGAAAGTTGGAAACTGAGTTGTATGCAGTCAGAAGAGGTCTTGTGAGGTGAGCTGGACTCTGCTGTCTCCTTGGGCTCAGGGGAGACCCAGGGCCACAATAAAGCTGGGAGGAGCCATCAAGGCCCCAGTGCAGGCTGTGGCTTTCAGAAGAACATTCAGTGGGAAGAATTATGCAGGGTCTGACTGCCAGGAGGTGGCAAGGTGTGGGTGGGAGCACAGCTCAGTCCCTAGCATTATTTTCCCTCTATATTAGCATCTACGTACTCTGTAAATCCCAGAAGAGTACAAGATGTAAATATTTTTATGCAAATATGTTTACTTTCAATCTCCATCCTATTGGAGCAGAAGCCTCATAATGTTTCTGGCCTACCACACATTCTTTAATCGTTTGTGTTTCTTCTAAAAAGGGGAGATTGGCTGAGGCAGGTGCAGGTGGAACTATGATGGGGGTGTTGATGGAAATAGCTAGGAAACAGAAAGCGCCCAACAAAATGGACTCCATAATTCAATGGTTTCCTGGGCAAAACTACTGTCAAAAATACCTCAAGGTCATGGGCTTAGCAGAAAAAAATTTATATGGTAATGGATGGAGCTAAAGGTTGGTCTCCTCTTCAGCCTCCATTTTATTTCAGCTAGATATAACATTTCATAAATTGCTTTCATTGTTTTTCATTGTTTTTCATATACAAGGTCTCCCTATGCAGTTTGAACTCGTAGTGATCCTCCTGTTTTCAGCCTCCCCAGCTCTGGGATTACAGGTGTGTGCCACCATGCCCGGACTCAATGGCTGGCTCAGCGCATCTGGGGGCAGGACCAGCATGGCATACGGTACCAGGGATCAAACTCTGGTCCCTGCACTTGCCTAAGCAGGCACTTAGTCTGCTGAGCTCTCTTGTCAGCCTGTTTTATTGTTTTTCAAGCAATTTTCAGATGAACTGAAGGATGATGTTTTTCTCCCATAAGACTAAAGGTCCAGCCGATAGGAACAGATTTCTTTAAATCTTAGACAAAGTCCTTCTGCATATTCTGCATATTGTTCAGAGGCTCTCTTTTTCAGACTACTAACGAGACCACTTCTTCCATGTGTTCCTCCTCCTCCCTTATTGAACATAAAGAGCCCTTTCTGGTTCTCATGTCAGTCTGGGAAGTTTATATTTGCAATCCCATGGATAAATTATAGAATAATAATTATTAGAATAATAATTTATAATCCCATCAAGTTAATTCCAACCTACCATACCTAGTGGAACCCATGGTAAGAATAAAAACAGTAAGGTATATTTGTAGTTACGGGGAGCTAAAGAGCCCTAAGCTTAGCCCTGATAATGGCTAACTGGAACAAAGGCCTCCACCTGGGGCCAGACCTGAGTTTTATCCATTCATGAAGAAATGCAAGGCTTAAGGATGAGTGACTGTGAGAATGGAAGGAGGTTGGTGAGTGCCATGAGCTGGTTTAGGTGGGTGGGGGCGGCTATATTTACTGCTGTGATATGCAGAAACAGTAATGTGCATTCCATGATTGAGAGACTATCCAGTGCTTTGGGGTGGTGCTTTGGCTCTGATGTGTGGTCTTTCAAGCCCCAGGGAGTCATAGCTTCTGTCCTGAGCTTTGATCCCAGTTGACAGTGTACAGCACTGGCTTCTTGTCCTCTCTCAACCCAGCTCACACTAGGGAGCAGCAGATTGGGGTTCCAGGGAAATATGCATGCCATCTTCAAAAACTATCACCAGCACCTCACCTGGACTCATATGCATCACTTAAAGCCAGCTCTGTACATATCAATACATGGAAATAGGGGATGGTTCCACCAAAATGGAGGCAATTGCTCCTCTTTCAAGGAGAGTCGGCCAGGTGATCCTCCACAATTGAATGACTCCCAGGCATCCGCAGAAGACAAAGAATATTTTTTTAATTCATAAAAGAACTTATAATTATGGTCTCCTCATTTATGATGAAGGGGTCTCTAGGCTAGATGCTTAGAAAGGTTAGATTCTTTTCCAAAGACATCCAGCTACTAAGTTCCTGAGTTGTATAGTGTGCCAGTGGGCCTCATGTTCCCTTAGTGAAATATCTGAGATAATTAACACATGAAGAAAAATAGTTTATTTTAGCCCATAGTTTTAGAGGTAGCAGTTCAAAAATAGGGTGCCCATAGTGTTGGGCTTCTGACAAAGCAAGGTATCATGGTGTCAGTAATCACAGAGGAGGAAGAGAAGGAGGAAGAGGAGGAAGAAGCCAGTGTTCCACAGTCTCTCCTTCAAAAGCACAACTCTGGGGATCTCAGCACATTCCTCTAAGGCTACCTTGAAAATGCTGCATCATCTTCCAAAGAAACCATGCTGGGGCAAGTCTGTAGCACATGGATCTGTGTCCCATGACATCAGGAACTAGTAAGTGTCCTACCATAGATGAGAGGTGTCTTGGGCAGAGCTTTGGGTGATGCAGATTCCAAGGCCAGGACTCTTTCCAGCAGAGACAAATGGCTTTGTTCAGTAAAGAGATTGCCTATGATGAAAGGGGCCTTCCAGAGAGACCACAAGTGGACAGACCAGGCACACACCTGGAAGAAGAGAGGACTACCCTCTGGACCATGTTGAAGGCTCCAAAGTGTATCATGGCTTCTTATAGGGATCACTGAGAGTCTAATCACTTTGGATCTTAAATATAAATTTAGGGTATCAGTGAATAAAAAACAAGCTCTTTGAGGTGCCCGTAAAATAGCAAAAAGACACATTTGCAGAATGATGCCAAATTGGCATTTAAAATATCAAGATAATTCAGAGGTGCCTATAGGCAAATTTATTTAAAAATGAGTAAAAAGCCAAAGAGATTTCAACTCAAAGAGGAGGCAAAAGAATGAAAAAGATTCAGAGAAGGATGAAGTATTAGATAATTTAGTTGTTAGATGGCTAACCATTAAGCAAAGTTGGTCTAAGAATTTGTCCAAGTCTAGAACATATCCTGGGTTCCATAAGTGACTGTAGGAATTTTGAGAGTTGAACAAGCACTACCCAATGGTGACATCTCCTTAGGCATCATATTGTGTGCAGGGGGAGAACAACAGGGCCCTGAATGATGAGAAGAATTCTGATTTCTAGGCAGATTTTTTTCTGAACAGAATTCCAGGGCTGATGAAGGTTGATTTGTTTAAGGAGAAAGCAAGACATGGGGTGAGCAGAGGGGTAGCCACAGAGGACAAAATGGAAGTTTGGAGTCATGTAAAAGCAGCAAGAGAGATGGAATGGTGCCTGGCAGGTGCTGAAAGAGAGAGATTCAAAACAGAATGAGAAATCTAAATGTGAGTTTTAAGAATAGCAGTCCCTTTGCAGTGTTCTTGTGTCACTGTTTAATAAGATCTGGAATAAAAACAAAACGAATGTTTTCTCCAGACTTCTAAAGGCACATACTTGTGACTCACTGTGGGATCCCTGGATAGCAAAGATAGACCAAAGGGCTGCCCAGTTGATTCGGGTTACCACTGGAGGAAGCTAAGTTGTGGGTGCTGCTAGCCCTGAGATCCCTGTTACCCTTTCTTTCAGTGTTGTCAGGTGGGCAAAGATGGAGTGTTTCTAACTATGTGACGCAAAAATGTGATTGTGGAAGTCTTCACAGCACAGGACCACAGACCAGAGGGCTTGAACTACTGACCTGTAGGGGTGCTGGTCATCACGTTTTATTTCAAAAAAATCAGGAAATTTCATGTTAAAACTGGGTTTACAGTTTCTCATGAAAAATTGAAAGACAGCAGAATCAGTTCCCACAGGATAAGAAGTCCTCGTGTTTTTTGATGGGGCATGTGCCCCCAGCTGGCCATAAGCCGTGACCCCAGCACTTCTTACTGCACTGGCTGGCCCAGCTCATTCTTGATGCTTGGCTCACAAAGGCTCCACCCTCCTTCCTGAGTAGGAGCTTTGGGTACCCATCAGGCACCTGGAGCTGTGTGAGAGTTGCTACAACAGGCACGACATACACTTGATGGAGCCCAGGGGTGCTTCTTCTGAGGCTGCTGTAGAGAAGAAGGACTCCCGTTTGTTAACTGGAGCCTGAAAGTTTCCCCCAGCAGATAGTGGGCGATGTCGGGGCTGAGGCACGAAGCAGGTTTCCAGAAGTACAACACTTTCTACGAGAGGCAGCGATGAAGCTGGCTATAGCCAGGAAGGAAATTCGTATAAATATTTGACACAGAGTTCTAAAGCAGCAAATAGGATGGGAGAGGACAATAAATAAAGACAAGAAAAGATGAAGAAGCTTTTGAAATGTATGCAAATCAAGGCAGCCATCTTGAGGGCTGCAGAACACTGAGGATGGGAAATAAATGGTGTAACAGGAGGAGAGTGCTATGCACTGAATTAAAAGGTTGCCTAGGGCATCTGTAAGAAAGCTCAGACACCTTCCCTTTCTCTGGATTCAGGTTGGAAATTCTTCCAAGAGTTATGTCTTTTGTTTGTTTTCTGTGACTCAGAGCAGAAAGCTGGAGGAGAGAAGGTGAGGTAGGACTAGCAGGGCAGGAGACCTGTCCAAGCATTATTTTCCAGCATGTATGTCATGGGCTGCTGGGGGAAACCCTACTTCGCTCGAGACCCTCACCCCTCTGGCCCCTGGGACAGTGCTCCTGCAGCTGGGAGAGCTGAGTGATTAACCCTGCAGGACCTTGAATCTTGTGTCTGCAGCTTAAGGAAAGTGAAAGTTCCACTGGGGAAGTCGGGGAACTTTCCCAAGAGCCTGGCCTGGACCAAGTAACTTTTTCAGGAGCCGGGCCTGGACCTCTCTTGAGAGGGCAGCAGCCCCAGGGAGACAGCATTTTCCTGCAGGGTGCTTGAGCTCTCAGGCTTCCCAGTGTTGCTCTAAAGAGCGAGAGAGGAGAATTTTATGTTTAATCACTTGGATACGGGAGAAATCATTCTGAGATTCTGTGACAGTCACAATCACTTAAAGGAATAAGTTGCTCAGATGGCTTTACTAAAAGAATAAGGAGTGCAGATAAATTTGAGATCCTTATAATTGTTGCTGGCATAACTTCTATTATTTACCTTTTTGGAAGGAAGAGAGAAAAGGAGGTTAAAAGTGGGTAAAATGTCTTTTATTGGGAGGGTGGTTTCAATGATGTACAAGAGGGTGGACATAAATCTTAATTCTCTGAAATTTTGTGCAACTAAATTTATGTTGAATGCTACTATAAAATTTTCCTTGGAAAAATGACAGGACGAATTTCATAAATTTCTGTATTCATTTAAACACATCTTTTTTTTTTAATATATTGGGTACAGGGTCTCACTATGCAGCTTGGAGTAATAGAGATCCTCCTGTTTCAGCCTTCCTAGCACTGGGATTATAGGCATGCACCACCATGTCCAGTCTCTGTGGCCAGTGTGAATTGTGGTGCCAGGGATTAACTCTAGTCCCTGTGCTTGCCTAAGTAGGTGCTTAGTCCACTGAACTATCTAGCTGTCCCTCAGACACATCTGAATTTTGTCCTTCCTGGGTTCCTACCATTTCCCCCTCCATTCTCCAATTCCACCAATCCTGCTGGTCTTACCTCTTAAATATTTCTAAATCTGTTTCCTCTTTTGCCCTAGGTGGTCATCATTCTCCTCTGCTCTTTCATTTATAGCTAATTCCCAATATATTGTTCTCATTTTGATACAAAAATTTGTCCCTTAAAGTCCCTTAAGAGTGAACATATATCTTGGTAGCATAAGCACCTGCCCAGCAAGCCAAGGTCCCAAGTTTGATTCCTTGGCCTGGAGCCCCTTTCCTTCTGGATGGGGATGCTGCTGAATCAGGCTTCTAAAACCTAGGGCCCCAGTGTTTGTCCTTCATCACTGAACGGCACAGGACTCCTAATTTTTGAAAGTCCTTTAGCCTTTCCATACTTACTCCCACTGTAAGATATTTGCATCCCTTCATACCTCTGCCCAGGGAAGTGCTTATCCTTTGAATTCTATGCTTAAAGTCATAGGGCCTTGGGTTATGAACCCAGCCATTCTTTTCTAAAGGGAAGGCCTGATTTGGACTTACACAATAACTTGTGTGGCGCTTGTGATTGTCCCTGACTTCCCTGTTTATTTATTGAAGCATGTTTTCCTTATAAGAGCCCAAGCTCCAGTAGGGTAGGAATTGTGCTTTAGCATCAAGAGCAGTGTTTTACCATGGAATCTGTGGTGACACACACAGATCAGGTGAGTACAGGTGGAACCCTTCTGTTCATGAGAACGATTAGACAGAACATGCTAGGGCTCAGTGATTAAGCAGGAGAGTTTTCACCTATTTTTCATGTTGCCAAGTTCCAGGAGGTCATTTCACGCTCAATAATGTGATCTAAAACATCTTCAGTGACATTTTAAATAATCTGCAAGATGGGTAGAAGGGCTTGCTCTGTTTATTCTAGGAAAGGGCATTTACTCTTTTCTTTTTTTATTATTATTTTTACTGAAGAACAAATAGCAATGAGACAGGTTCAAGACAAATTAACAGGACAGATGCGACAAATCAATACGCTGTAAAATGTTTTCGTAATGTTTCGATGTCGTACAAGGTGCATACATGATACTATACTTACAGGCATTATTATAGCAGATGTCTCTAATCAGTGAATGAAGAGAGTGCAGCTATATATCTATCTTATTTCTCTACAGCTGATTTATGTCACAGATTCAACAATTAACACCTCTACCTTGTTACCTCCCCAGTGTCTGTCCATATTACTAGAAGCCAATCTAATATCTTGTCCAACCACTATTAGTGCAAATCTTGCTTCTCATAGATCATTCACTCTTTTATAGAAAACACTATTTTGTCAAATTTTCCATTGTTTCATCATTTTGCTTTGAAGAAGGTATTATCTGTGCTTTGACTAGGTTCAGATATAAAATAGAGAAACAACTTTATATATTTGGACTCTTCTTATTGTAATAAATGATTTTTAAAGCAGCTGTAAATTGGCAGCAAATGTAAAGGAAAGGAACAGAAGTTTCCCATGTAGCCCTTTCCCTCATCCAAGCATCACCCCCTACATTGTCACACTCTCCTGCCAGGGCCACATTCAATGAACCTACGCTGGTACCCACTTACCACGCATAGCCCACAGTCTCCATGAAAGGTTCATTTTTGGGACATCTTGGGGCTTGGAGAAATATGCAATGACCTGCATCCACCATTATAACATTATCCAGGGTATTTTCACTGTCCTGAAAATCATGCAGTCTTCTTCCTGGCCATCTTTACTACAGTCCCTGTTGTGGATGAATCCGATGCAATCCTATTTTCATTCCTCTACTGATAAGATGGATTTTTTTTTTCTTATTTCTTTCAGAAATTTTTCTCTTTGATTTTCTATAGCTGAGAAATGATGCTATGAGACATTGTGCTCTTCGTGACATTTATCTTGCTTGGTATTGTCATATAATTTTGCATTTGTGAGTTGCCATCTGACATTAATCTGGTGGAAATCCTTTATCATGACTGTTTCAAAGGAAGAGATTCCTTTCTCTTGAAATTCACACCATGTATTTGTTATACCTTTTGCATTTGTCCTTGGGTATTGCATTTTGTTTTTTTCCATTCTATTCCCTTTGGTTTTCAGTTTTGGAAGCTTTCATTGCTATGTTCCGAAAGTCAGAGATTCTTTCTTTAGGCTCATGCAATTTACTAACAAGTCCATCAAAGATTTTATTTCTATCACAGCTTTTTTTATGGCTACATGTTTTTCATTTCGTTTTAGAATTTCTGCCTCTCTTTACACTGCCTGTTTATTCTTGCATGCTATCTACTTTATCCTTTAGATACCTTGGCATATTAATCCTAATTGTTTTAAATTCTCAGTCTGATAATTCCAGTTTCTGATGCTTTCACTCTTCAAACTGCATCCTTGCTCCTTCCCTCCATCCCTCCCTGCCTGATTCCCTCCCTTCCTTCCTTCTTTTCCTCTCTCCCTCTCCATTTCCCTTCCCTCTCCCTGTCTCTATTATGTCTTATAATTTTCTGTTAACAGTGGGATATGATAGTGATTGTTGTAAATAGATTTTCGTGCTGTGTTGGGAAGGTATGTGATAGTAATACCTTACAGTTCTACAAATATGTCTTAGTTTTTTAATGAGCTTACTTCTTCAATGTGTCTCAGTGTTTGTTTTCCTTTCTTTTCCTTAGGTGGGATAAAATGTTGCCAGTGAGCTGGAATTTGGTGTCCCCCATCATTGCCATCTTTGTTAGGTACTTAGAATAGTCTCTGGTTAAATAGTTTTTCCAGAGGCCAGGCCTTGCAAATAACAGCATTTTGCTATATTTTAGATCCATTTGTTTTTCCTTCCACCTGCTAGAAATACCAGGGATTTTTTCTCTAGGGCTTATGAAAATTCTGATTAAACTCCTGAGGGAAAATTCAGCAAACTGTGTGGGGTCTCTAGAACCCAGAACTCTGTGGAGTTTTGAACTCTTAGACTTGTTCATGCAGACCCTGCATAATCCATCAGTCACAGTTGAGGTGTTCTTGTTCTGGTACTGGCCCTCATGGTAGATGTTTTCCTCCATATCTGCCCCATAAGTTGTGATACCTTGCCTCTGATGGACTCTCTGATATTGGAAGCAGTGGTTTCTGTGTCTTCACCTCTCTTCCAGATCCAAGAAGAGTAGGTGGTTTGGTAATTCATTCAGATTTTTGCTTGTCATCAGGATGGAATGGTAACTTTTTTCTTTTGTACCAGGAATTGAACTTGGGACTGTGTACTTGCCAGGCAGACACTTATGCTGCTGAGCTATGTCTGCAGCCTAGAATGGTGACTTCTCACCTGTAGAATAAGAAACTAGGAAGACCATATTTTTTTCTCTCAAACTAATTTACTATGGCTTGCCCTATTTTGTCAGCCTTTGGTGTGTAACAAATGATCCCAAATCTCTATGGTCTGTGGGTTAGCTGGGATGCTCTGCTGGCCTGTACCATGCAGCTGTAGTAACTCAGTGGATCATATGAGGCAGGTGGGTCTAGGATGGACTCTTGTGACTCACAATCTGTGGCTGTTCACTGGTGCTTTTCATCAGTGGGAACAAATGCTTGAGAACATGATTTGAAAGAGCAAAGATGTATTTTGGTTCATAATTTCATAGGTTTCAGTCCATGGTCAGTGGGCTCCAAGTCAGAGACATCCTGGTAGAGCGGTACAGTAGAAGAAAACCATTTCCCCTCACAGCACCCAGGAAACAGAGTCAAAGGAAAATTGCCAGAGAAAGGACAATGGGCCACGGACATGAGAGACACTGCAAGAGCAAGCCCCAGTGACCTGCTTCCTCCAGCTGAGCTTTTCCTCCTCTTGATCCAGCTGTAACGCCGGCAGTGGGTTCATTCACTGCTGATGCCAGCCCCTCGTGATCCAGTTCGCCTCTCTAGGCTCCACCTCTGCACACTGGGGATACTTCATATTTAGCTTTAAGAGCTGGAGTAGCTGGCTTTCCCTCCAGGTGGCTCCTCAGTGTCAGGAGACCAGCATATGTTCATTCACATGGTGGTCTCCAGATTTGAATTAAAACAGAAAAGTCTTCATAGAGAGCAAATTGGTCAAGCAATGGCCATGAATCATCCCGATGGCTGACACTGACAAAATATCTACAAAAGGTGCTATACATGGTTCCAGGGTAAATCCTGAGGAGATTTGACGGTCTTTGTCAGACAGCAAAAGTTACATTTTTAGTTATACAGGTCTTTCTTTAACTTGGTCTTAACCATCTAGCAGAAAAATGTAACCACGAGGTATAAAATGCAATGCCATATTAATATGCTAAGCTGTGAAAGGCTGAAGTCAACAACTTCAGACAATTGCAATTGTGCTGATAACTCACTACTGTTATGGACGATTGGACTATATTGGGTTATTTTGCTGAATTCAAGTACCTACAATCTTTGGATTGCCATCAAGTACATAAAGGTCCTTTAAAAATTTCTCCAAATACAGCTGCTTTAACTGAAATTGAACACCCATCTCTAACAAAACAAAACAAAAAAGAGGGATATATTGGGAGTCAACAAAGCTAAGAAATTGATCAAATGTGTGTGGATGGGACTAGGCCTCAGAGCCTAAAGCAAACAAGATATCTTAGTCCTGAGATAAACATTCTGTCTGGTTAAGGTCAGCTATTAGTTGCTAGGCAACCTTGTGTCATGTGTTACTAACTTTAAAAAACTATGAATAAAGGACTGTTTTGTTGTAAAAAAAAGTAAACATTATTTATATACATAACATAGTAGTATAGATATACTGCTACTTTCGTCTAGTTCATTGAAAAGAAAGGTTTGTACTAATAGTGTTTAGACAAGATATCATGTCTGCATCTTGTTCTGTGTATAACTGCTATGAAGAAAATAATATGCAATGTATTAATTGTTGTACTACTACCTTGTTTTGAAATTGCTTCATTGTTATATTAACTTTTTTCTCATTAAAATGAATAAAAACTTTTTAAAAAATGGAAAAGACAAACCTTAATGTATACTGTTCAATCTTCAGTCTGCATCAAAAATGCTAATGTTTTGTTGCTCTAAAATACCTCATAAGAACAATCTACATTAAAGGAGTGGAGCAATAACCTTGACCCTTCCTTGGTCAGAGTTACACAACTGTGGTCATTCCCAGTCTACTAAATCACACATAGGACATAATTTCCCAAGATAATCCCTTCTTCTGCAGGCTTGCCCTGTAGAATTGTACCACTTTTTTCTCATTGGCTTCAAGAGATATATTTAACAAATAACAATAGAATTAAATCTAGATTTAGTTTAAAAGTGACAGAAAACAAGTAATTAGAACACTTATGTGGCAGTGTCTGAAACTGATTACAAAGAGAATAGACCTGCAGTCATAGTTTAAGCTAGAAAAGTGTGTGGAACAATATGGTACCCGTTGAATTCATCCCAAGTGGACAGCAGGAAAAAGATGGGGGCATCTGTAGTTCCTATCTTGTTCTCCAGGAAACCTGTTACAGAGTATATTTTTGGGAGATAGTGCAATCTGCTCTGTCAGATGGAAGCTACCACGATTCATGCCTGAGGGCTATGAAACTTTGGAAATATCATATTTGACTGTATTGCCAGCATAAAATATGTCCAAGGGAAACAATGTAGCCTCTCTTAAATTCATCTACCTTGACCTTATATTTCCTGTGACATGATGGGACAGTATCAGCCTATGGCACCACTCTGCACCCAGAGTCTGAATTTCAATCCAAATTTCATCACTAATTTGCAGCATTGCTTTTATGAAGTGAGTCAAATAGTCTGTGTAATACCTCAGTTTTCTCAAATATAAGATTGAGATAATAATAGCACTCCTAGTTGGTTGTTTTGCAGGTAAAATGAGCACAAGTGTCTAAAACACTTATAATTCAGTTGTCATATATAAAAAACAAGTGAAATGAGAGAAGATTTCTATGATGGAATTCTTAATCAAATGAATTATTTCTGTAATATACTCATTTATTCTCCTGTATTCAAACTGAATACTTGATTAAGCATCCATTTTTCCTCCGAGATAGCCTGTATCTTGCCATGTTAAAGAGAGCTACTATTTAATGATTTTCTGAGATGGAATGGGAAATAGCAACTGAATCCACTGCATGTATAATCTCTCCCATATAGATGTTTTCCTTTTTAACACTTCCCAAGTGATTTTCCAAAGCAATTATGACATTGCCTTTGGGATTATTGGGGTAACAGTCAAAAAGACCAGATTTCTAGATCTGATCCTCCTAGGATCAGATTAGAGGGTGGCTTGGGGAAATAGCTTTAACACTTATGAAATCTTTTTGAAGTAAAGATAACAGAACCGTATGGAATAGTGGAATGTATAAGGACCAATTGTGTTCAGGAAAGAAGAGCAACTGGGTCAGTGGGTGATTCTGGAGGTCGAGATGAATGCGCTGTGGTCAGTGGTGTAACTGTGGGGTGATTTTCTCAGTGGTGTTTATTCTCTTGGCTTTCGTATGAAGATGTAAATTTGGGGTTGGCATTTGATTCTGAGAAGTCAAAATAAAAGAAGCTTTGGTGAAATTACAATATGAATTAGAGGTGCAGTCTCAATTATCTCATCAGTAGTGGGGCCTGAGTCTGGGGATTCTATAGGATAAAGATGGACAAGTCTATAACATATCTGGAGCTGTTATTGCACTCAGAACCTTGATGAGTGTGATATAGTTTTGGCTTGTGAAGAGGTCATTGGTATGCTCTTCCAGTTCAGTAAATATATATTGACAATCTCTGGCTTGGGGCACTATGAAATAGGATTAAAAATGGAAAAAAAGGGCTGGTTTATGAATCCACAAATGGTCATAAATGCCACAGGCCACCTTAAATCTCAGGCCTTAGCTATCTTAGAGTACCAGATGGAAATGCTTGAATACAGGAAGCACTCTGGAGCGAGGTCTTGACTGGGGCTTTGGCGCCCATTCCCTACATTGTAGGTGTCCGCCATGATGAACAAAGGTGTGTGTGATACACGGTTTCTCAATTAGATATTGGTGCTTATACAAGTCTGAGGCTGTATCTATGGGTCTGAAGATGGTTAAGTGTAGAGCTTTTGTTTATTTTTTAGGAAAATATAACTGTAGATTGAGGATACTTGTCAGGAAATTATAGGTGGTGCTAGACACAGACAATATCATCAGGATCTGGTCTCCAGAATAACTATCTATTATTAATAGGATGATAAGTTCAAGTTTCCAAGTGAGAATATAGACATTCTAATTTTCCAACCTAGGCATATATCTATATCTCTCTAAATCTATAATCTATGCAGTGAGTTATTTTTTATAATTTTAAAAGTCATTTATTTATTTATTGGGCACAGAGTCTCACTGCACAGCTTGGACTTGTAGTGATCCTGCTGTTTTAGCTTCTCCAGTGTTGGGATTACAGGTGTGCACCATCACGCCTGGTTTTAGTGGCTGACGTGGCATGCCCAAGGTTCTGGGGCTGGCATGGAATCTGGTAACAAGGATTGAACCCAGGTCCTTGTGCTTGCCAGGCAGTTGCTAAGACTGCTTGAGTTATCTTCCCAGCCCTGTATCTGAAGTTTGAAATGTAGGGAGTTGAATTTGTCCAGCTTAGTAGAGTACAGCATCTGATAAGCCCACAGATACTCCTAAAGGAATGTCCTCTTCTAAGGCATAGTTTGTCTAAAAAATTATCATATTTTCTGCCACGTGTGTTTTCTTCACCTCAAAGGACAGACCTTAATATACTAAAGTTAAATCCTTACTAATGGACAAGCAGTCCTTTGTCACCCTGGACATTACTGGAGTGGAAATTAAACAGGTTAAGGTACAAATAATTGGTTGAATTCTTTGGTAATTTTAATGGCCACCCAATGTAAAAAGCACCACTCTGGAATATGAATTCTTCCAAGTGCTTAAAGAACCAGTACCCCAGAAAAATCATCACTTGCTTAGAGACTCCAAGTACCTCTGGATTTGGGGCTTGTCTCAGTTACTCTTCTCTCATTGCTGGGACAAATACCTGACACCAAAAATGAAGGAAGGAAAGGTTTATTTAGCTTATATTTACTGGAGGTTTCAGAACATACTTTGCTGGCTCCAAGGCTGAGTGGCACAGGGCAGAGAAAACCCAGTTCATGGCAGCAGTACAACAGTGATGGAAAGAAAACCCATCTCTGTGTCTCTCTTATGTTACATTCAGGCTCTATGCCCCAGGCTAGGTGAAGTACACACATCCGCCATCCCAGCAGTAGTAAGACCCATAATCTCAGCCTTCCATCACTTATAATCCCAGTGTATCATGAGTTAATCACAAACCCTAGATATCCCCTCCCCATGACTGCATGAAGCTTTGGGGGAATAACTAGACACAAAGCATAACAGGGCTCATCTTGGGGAGTGGGTCTCCTATGAGCCTATGATTGCTTTTATAAGGGCCCCTTCATGTTCAAGTCTCTGACTCTCAAGCAAGGTCAAGGGTATTCGAGGCAGAGACTCACCAACAATCTAGACGTATATTAAAGCAGAGCACCCGGAAATTGTTTTTGTGCTTGAGAATTTAAGATACAGAGGTAAAAGGATTGCTCTTGAATATGTTTCTAAGTGGTATAGTCTGAGGTTCATTTCTATCATGTAATAACCCAGATCTTCAATTCTAGGTGTTCAGGTAAAAGTGCTTAGAGATGGTCAAGAGCTTTATAGAACCTAATTGTGTTTAACTTAAGCAATGATCGGTTCTGAGAGTGTAGCAAAGGAAAGTGAAAGGTAACATCTGATTTCCTAATCTGTAAAGTGAACAAACCAGCACTTCTACCTTATGTTTAATTAGGAGCACTTATCACATATAAAATATTTAGATCGTGCCCGATGCATAGTAAGGTCTTGATAAATGAGACTGCTTATATGATTTAGGCTTTACTGGGATTGTCCTTTAATTGGGTAACATAAAAAAATTTCATCGTACACTTTTTCTATAATGTTTAGAGATGCAGTGTTTAAGAGGGAGCATTTTGCTCTTTAGGTCATTGTTATCTGTACATGTCTTTAGTGCAATTAAGTGGATTGCTTTCCCTTTAGTTCTGCATTTTGTCTTTCAGCAGGGATAATGGGCAATTGCACAGCCATTGATGGAAGCTTCTGTGCTGCAGATCTCAGTTATTAAGATAAGCAAGCAAACGTATGCACACATTGTTCCAGTGGAATAATCCTTACTAGATCTACCAGGAAGCATTTGACTCTCTCCTGCTAGATAATTTTGGCTTCTGCTATTGCCCACTAACTTTTGAGCACGTTTTTAGGAAATAAAAATCTATGTTTTGAACTTGGAAATCAAAGAAATTCTGAAAATCCTAACTATGGTATAGCTTCTATAACTGGCTATTCTTCTCAGCTTAGATAAATTCAGTGCTATTTTCCATACAAGGAAGGGAACCCAGAAAACAGGCTTTAAACAAAGGAAAGAGAAACCAATGAGGACAAGAAGATCATGTCACTGAAGATGCTGTTGTGAATCAGAGCATATTTTGCAGTCTTTTCATAGAGGCAATAGGAAATATGGCTGAAACAACCTCCACAGAGAAGCAGTAATCCAGAATCCTTATCATTTACATAGAAAGAAAAAGTTTTCAAAGGACCTACAAACAAATGAATAACCTTTAAAAAATGAGTTCAAATCATCTGGAGACACTGGCTATGAACAAAAGAGAGTGTATTAGTTATATACCGCTGCATAACAAACAATCCCAACACTTAGTGGCCTAAAATAAGTTATTCTCTGTGGGTCAGCATCTTTGCATTCAAGTGGGTTTTCCACATCTTGCTTCATTTTACTCGGGTTGCAGTAATCTAGGGGCTCGACTGGAAATAGAAGTCTAAGATGGCCCCCCTCATATGGTGGAGGTTACTGTTCACTTGCATCTTGGATCATGTCTCCAGGAAATAGACCAGTTCAGTCTTTACCATGTGATAGCAGCACTCCAAACAGATAGATCAGACACTTAGAGACCACTTAAAATCAAAACTCAGAAGTGGTATGACATGAAGACAAGTTCAAGGCTAATCCAAGTTCAAGGCTAGCCCAGGATTGCCTTGTAAGAAAATGGAGTCTACCACTTACTGCAAAGAATCATGGCGACCTGATACCCAGTTTAACCTTAGATAGGCATGGAAAAGAAGAAAGAAAATTGTAGGGAAAAAAAAAAAAAACACTCACAGCATACCAGCAATAAGACATCATTAGGTACTAAGAGTGTTTGTTGAAAGATTATTGCTACATAGTATACACTCAAAGTTATTAATGACTTTATTTATAAATGAGAATTGAGCTGTAGGGATCTCTTGGTCTCTTGATGTGAACCACTGTACCTGGGGAGAAATGGTGGCAGGAATGAGGCCAAGATAGATGAGATGGTGTAGATGTTTATTTATACCTTTGCAAAGCTAGTAACACATGACACAAGGTTGCCTAGTGACTAATAGATGCCATTAATCAGTCAGGATGCTTATCTCTGGACTGAGGTAGCTTTAGACCTAATCCTGCTTTCACATATTTGACCAGTTTTCTAGCTTACACAACTCCTAACATTGACCACCACATTTTTGCACATCTCACTCATTTATATCACTCAGCAGTTGCAATCCCAAGATCCTGTATTTTTTTTTTCACACTGATCAGGACTTTATTTAAAAAATTAGCAAACAATACTGTAGAAACATTGATATGCAAAATTCTACAATGCTGCATCTTAGATTTAGTTGGCAAAGACCACATTTAGCAATAAACATGAGTTTTGTCTTCCACGTAGAAACCAGATACACTAATCTGTAAAAAATGAAAATTTCCTGTTTGAAAATACCAGTTTAAGTGTAAAGACTGTAAAACTGCATAGATCTTCAATGACAGAACTGGCTGTACAAGAGTACTCCCCTTTCACAGTATTCCTTTTTACTCCATATGCAAGTTACTGGTTAGACTATATGATTTAACTGTTACAGCACTAAAAGGAAACTATTTAGGGAAGAGGCAGAAAAAGGAATGTATGTAAGGCAAGTTTTTAGGTACAATAAGCATAATAGTGTTTTAGGAAGACAAGATAAAAATTACTCAAGGCTAGCTTGATACAGAATAAAAATAATGGACTAAATGCTGAGGTCCTCTGTGTGACTAATAGTCAATGCCTTGGTCGCCATATTGGTAATCTCTGGGGTAGTCATCTTGGTACTCCCCATGATACTCCTCCGGGTATTCGGCCTGATAATCACTATCGCTGATTTCTGACCCATTTGTCCCTGTGCCTTGGCTGCCATTGTGAATGACAGGTTCTGTGGGAGCAGCACAGTACTTGGGATCGTACATTTACCACCCGAGCCCATACTTGCTCATCCCCTTCTGGGAAGCAACCTTGTTGGTCCCCATCTGCTGGGAAATCGTAGAGTTGTCCGCTGGCTGTAATGTGAGCTTCTTATCATAGATATCTCTTCTGGTACCTGGTGCTAACATCCCCACTTGGCTGGCTCCTGTGTTGGTGTCCATCTGCAGGCTGATCGTGGTCTGATCAAAAGGTTTGTCAGTCTGCATTTTAGAAAGAGAAAGCTTAGGTTTTTTTTTTTTTTATGTCTTTTTGAGACAGGGTCTCACTATACAGTTCAGGATGGCCTTAAGCTCACTTTGTAGCTCAGGCTGGTCTCAAACTCACAACAATCCTCCTGCCTCAGCCTCCCGAGTGCTGGGATTACAGGCATGCGCCACCACGCCCGGCCTAAGATCCTGTATTTGAACTGTGTTTCCATTTCTGTTTTACTTGGAGGAAAACCACAAGTGAGGGCTTCTGGTTCACTGCTTCTGGGGTCACTGTCAGTGCCTCACATCCCAATAGAGGGTTGCATCTTCTTCTTTAAATACAAGACTCTGTATCCAAATTTGCCAGCGTATAGCATGGAGTCCCCCACTCTCTAGATACACATTACAGCAGTTCTTTTCAGTCCCTCCTCATTTAAAGACAACTCAGGTGTGGGGAACCCTCTATGCACCTCTGTTGACAAGGTATCTTTTGGAGTGGTTGCAGAGTTTTCTGATGTAGAGGGGAATTTTCTATAACGTCAACTTCATGAAGTAAGTGTGACCTGCAGCTTTATCTGAAGCACTTTGATATTTTCTTCTGTGAGCTTGTAAACCTAAGTAAGCCTCGTGTTCTATTCTGAGTGCACCTGCAGTAGTCATAACACAGAAACTATGATAGTATGCATCCTGCAATACCAATCATGTCTTGAAACTGAATTCCCATCTGCATTAAGAATTTTAGAGAAATTACATAGGCACTAATTTCTGTCAGGCTTTGGCCTGAGGAAACAGTTGATTGAAATTAAAGGCTTAGAGCAGAGCTGATTTGTGATTATAAAATAAATTAAATATATCACTTAATTCTTTGCGGCAGTGCTTCCTTGGGCTGTGGAGGCTGATTCTCTTGAGAGCCCATTACCATAGGTTTGAAATTTAAAAAATGCTGATGAATAGAAACTTCTATGCAGACCATTCTGGCACTGTAAAAAATATTCTAGGTGCTTGTGTTTCCAAAATGCAATAAGACATCAGAATTATCTGAGATTAAAAAAACAAGACATAATCATGTAATGCTTTAATTTTCAGCTATAAATTATGTTATGTATGAAATGTTTTCAGTTATAATTATTTAGTCAGTGGTTTTGAATTTTGCTATATAATCATATTACCACCACCTCAAATAAGGTAAAGAACACACTGATTTTTCCACTCTGGAAACTTCTCCCTTTCTCTGCTCAATTTCTTTTGCATCCAGAGCTCACTTCTTTCTGGCTGTGATCACTGTAAATTAGTACAACTCATTCCTATGCTATGTGGGTGCATACGACCAACTTCTTTTGCTTTACATACTGATGATATTACATTTTATTGCTGCAAACTTCATTTTTAGGAATGCTGAATAGTATTCCACCCCACCAATAAACCGCCAACTTCCTTATCTATTCTGTGTGTACATTTAGATTATTTCCAGTTTGGAGCTGTTTTTCCTAAGGCTTTTATGAATATTCTTCTGCAAGCCTTTTTCTGGACATATTTCTCCATGTCCTTTGGGTAAATGCTGAGAAGTGAGATTGTTGGGCTGTAGGGTAAATCTATGTTGTTTAATTTTATAGGAATCTGTCAAACAACAATTGTGACATTTAATATTCCAACCAGAAATGTGTTTTCTTAATTCCTCTTTAAAATTACCAATATCTGCTGTCCTATCACTCTCCAAATGTATAAGACATTGTAAGCATTTGTGAGTAGAATTTTGGATGATTATTGTCTATACAGACAATATTATTTCTTTTTTTTCTTTTTCATAGTAGGAGATATCGAATCCAGGGCCTTCACATTAAGCCACCTGTCTAGGACCCTTACTCCTCCCCTTTAGTTTATTACTCTGAGACAGGATCTTGCTAAGTTGCCAAGATAGGCCCAAACTGCGGACTCTTACCATGTGGGTTTCTGGGAGTGTAGATGTTCACCACTTTAAGTACTGTGGTAACTAAAAAATTGGGAATTAAAAAATATCCTGAAACTAATACTTTTCACACTTCAAAGTTTTTTTTTTGTTATGATATTAGCAGCATTAACTTCACTGAAGATAACAATATATAATAGAAGGCTAATGCTTGGGATGCCTGTTATTCTGGTCTTCTAAATACGTACTGCTTATCATGACATACCAGTTATTGCTGTACTGTCTCTCAAGTAAATCTTTGCTTAAAAAGGGTAATAAATGAAAACAAGAGACAAGAAAAAAATATCACTGGACTGTCCTGCTACAATGCTGCATATGGTTAGCTTTCTAAATTTCTGTATAAAAATATGTAATTGTTTATTCATATTTTAAAATATTTTTTATCTTTTAAAATTTTTTTCTCCATATCTGTAGAAACTTAAAGATTAATTTATCAATACTAGATGGAAAATACCTGTTCCATGTTTGATGTTCAGACAGATAGTGAAGTTAAACCCAGCTGCACATATTGTAGGGCATGGATAAGCTTCTCTCCTGGAGGGTTAACAACCTAAGTTTGCAGACTAAAAGTTAGAGAAAAAGAAGGGCTGCAAGGACAACCAACATTTGACCCTAGCCTTTTAAGGTTGGTGAAAACTCGGGGCATAGGAGAACCTATACTATAACATCATGTAACTCAGTTGTGTCCCAAATTTACCAAACAATGAGATTATGGGGCCACAGAGGAAAGTGATTGATGACATAGAGTGTGCCTAAGGAGAGTCACATGGAGAGAAAACATTCTCTCAGGTTTTCACAGAGAGCAAATTGGTCAAGCAATGGCCATGACTCATCCACATGGCTGACACTGAGAAAGGATGTGCAAACTTCGGCACAGGGTTACAGGATAAACCCTGAGGGGTCTTGACTGACCTTCTCAGATACAAAAGTTATATTTCTTATTATATAGGTCTTGCTTCATTTTGGTCTTAACCATCTAGCAGAAAAGTAGAATAATGAGGCTTAAAAAGTAAAGCCATATTAGTATGCTGACCTGTAAAAGGCTCAAGTCAACAACTTCTGACATTGCAGGTCTTAACAGAAAACCTACTACTATTATGGGCTACTGGACTGTATTGGATTGTTTTGTTGAATTTATGCACCTACAATATTAAAATGGCAATGGAATGCCTATCTCTAAAAAAAACTAAACAAAAAAAGGGGCTGCAAAGGAAGGACCGTTTTGTATTTGTATATACAAAATAAGATAGGTATACAGCTACTTTCTCTTAATTCATTGAGAAGAAAGATTTGTACTAATAGTGTTTGGACAGGATATTATGTCATCTTGTATTATGAATAACCACTTAGAAGACAATAATATGCAATGTATTAATTATTGAAACTGTCCTATTAATTGGTTTTGGCACTGTCTCATTGCTACTTGTTTCTCAATACAATTAATAAACATATTAGCAGCATTCTAAAATTACAATATAATTCACATGCCATAAAATTCACCTATTTGAATTAATATAGCGATTGTCAATGTATTCTCAAGTTTTGTGACCTGGGTTACTCACTAACTAAAGAACACTTTTATTATAGTGTGGATCTTGAGTGTCTCTCAAAGGGGCATAGATTTAAGGTCTATGGTAGAAGATGGGTGTGGCCCAGTGGAGGGAAGTTATATTTCTGGATAATGTCTTTTAAAAGATAGTTGGACTCTGGCATCCTGCATTTTTCTTTCATTCCACAGCTGGATTGAGGTGAACAGTGGCCTCTGCTACAAACACCCACCACAATGCACTGCCTTGGTACAACCTATTAGCAATGGGCCAATTGAATATATTCTGAACCTCCCCCTAACCATAAGCACAAATGAACACTTCCTCCTTTTAAATTGGTTATCTTTGTGTTTTTTTGGTTTTTTTTTTTTTTTGTACTGGGGCTCAAACTCAGTACCTTGCGCTTCCATGCAGGGCCTCATGCTACTGAGCTATAACCCAGCCCAATCTCACATATTTTGTTATTGTAACGAGAAGCTGATGAATACAGTTTTTATCAAATCAAAAGAAACCCTTGTCTCATTAGCAACCTCTTTCCAGTCTCTACTGCTTCTGGCCATGGCAGCCATTGTTTGTCTCATCTTTGACTGGTTGGCCAATCTCAGACACTTAATGCACATTTTTCACACAATATATGGGTGTTCATGTCAGGATTTTTCACTTACCACGTTTTTAAAATTATCTGTGTTGTGGAATACATCAGGAATTCATTGTTCTATATGGCTGAATAGCATTTTTCTATGAACATCCTGAATTTTGTCAGTTCATCAATTGATGGACATTTAAGTGGTTTTCACTTGTTTGTGACCCAATAATGCTACTGTAAACATTCATGAATGAACTTTTGTTTGGACATACATTCTTAGTTCTAAGTATTTTCTTAACAATGGAATTGTTGGGTCATGTGGTAACTCTACCTTCTGAATAACAGCAAGAACATTTTCCACAACAACAATGCTCTGGTTGGTGTTTTTTTTTTTTTTTGTTGTTGTTGTTGCCAGGATGAAACCTAGGACTTTGCACTTGCCAGGCAGGTGCTTATGCCACTGAGCTATCTTCTCGACTTCGGCAATACTATTTTGCAATCCCACCAGAGATGTGTAAGACTTCCAATTGCCCTATGTCTGCCAACATTTTTTTATTTTCTGGCCTTTTTACCACAGTTGTCACTGTAGATCCGAAGTGATAGAATACTGTGATTTTGCACTTCTATAAAGACTAATAATGTTGGGCATCTTTCATGTGCTTAATGGCCAATATGTGTGTGTTTGTGTGTGTGTGTGTTCAAATCCTTTGTCACATTCAAAAACTTATCCCTTTGTCATTGGATTGCAAGGGTTCTAGTGCCTTTCAGATAAATACATATTTTGCAAAAATCTTTTGCATTTTATGGATTGCCTTTTTAATTTCATAATAGAATGATTTGAGCAGAAAACCTTTAATTTTGGTGCAGCCAAATTTTTTTTTTTTTGGTTTTGCTTTTATTTATTTATTTATTTTTCCTGGCAGAACCGGGGATTGAACTCAGGCCCTTGTGCTTGCCTGGGAAGCACTTATTCCACTGAGCCATCTCCCTAGCCCCTTGGTTTTGCTTTTAAAAAGTTTACATCGAAGAAATCATTGCCTTATCCAACATCATGAAAGATGTATGCTTGTGGCTTTCCTTAAGAGCTTTAGCTTTTACTTTGGGTTTTTCATTAATTTTGAATTAATTCTTGAATATTACGTGAGGTAGGAATTCTATTTTTTCCCATGTGGATAGTGAGATATTTCAATACTATTTGTTGTCCAGTAAGTGTTCTCATTCTCCTTATCAACAATGGATTGGTTATAAATGTAAGTCTTCTGTTTTTGGATTTCTATTCCATTCACTTACTGTGTATTGCATATTGGCTGCTGCAGCTTTATTGTACATTTTAAAAATATAAAATATGAGTCCCCCAACTTTGATTACTGATAGTTTGTCTCTTTTATTTCTATAAGAATTTTAGTAGTTTGTTAATTTTCAAATCAACTGTGTCTCTCATAGAGATTGCATTGGATTTGTAGGTTGACAAATAATATTTCCATATTAACAGTAGGAATTCTTTCTATCCATGTGCAAAAAATATCTTGTCATTTATTTATCTCTTCTTTATTGTTTTTCCATGTTACATGGTAATTTTCAGTATACAAGCCTTTCACGTTCTTTAATAAATTCCTGGTTATCTTAGTATTTTGCCACCATGCTCATTAAATTGTTTCTGGTTTGTCCATTGTTCCTACTTAGATATGCTCTGGAGAGTGGTACATGGATCTTATGTCATGAAACCTTGCATTCTTAGGATAAATGGTGTATGATCCTTTGCACGTGTTGCTGGACTCTGCAGGATTTTATTCAAGATTTTCATCTGTATTCACAGAGGATGTTAGTCTTCAGTTTACTCTTGGCAGGATATCTCTGTTTGGGTCCGTATCAGAGTAAAATTGGACTTATAAAATGAATTTCAAGATATTCTCTCTTCTACATGTTTGAAGAGGTTTTAGAAGATTTTTGTTATTGTTTTGAGTGATGGACAGAATTTGCTAGTGAAGTCACTTCTTTTAAGGAAGTTCAACTTCTTTGTTTACTCAGAGAGTAAACTTTATTTAAAATTGACACCTCCTCAATTTTCCTATGTATTTTTGATGGCATTTTGATAGTTCATCCCTCTTCATGATTTTTTTCTGCTTCATCACAACTTTCTAATTTCTTGGTGTATAAACCTTTTATACTTCTGTAAATTGGGCATCAGTGCTTTCTTTTGCATTCTTGGTTTTAGTAATATAAAAATTCTTGCTTTATTCTTGGTTAGTCTGACTAAAATTTTATTGGGATTAACCTCAAAAAATCACTTTTTTGTGTAATTTTTTATGTTCTATTATATTTTCTTCTACTACAATCTTTATTTCCTTCCTTCCTTCCTTCATCTTGCGTGGGGTCATTTATTTTTCTTTTGCTAGTGCTTTTGGTGGAAGTTTAGTTTACTGGTGTGGAATCTTCCTTTTCTTTTAATAGAGACATTTTGAAACAAAAATTTCCCAATGAGTACTTCAAACTCCCTAAGTCTTGATATGTTGGAGCTCTATTTTCTTCATATTAAAGTATTTTCCAATTTGCTTTTGAT
The DNA here is from genome assembly GCA_004027165.1 of Ctenomys sociabilis. Taxonomy (NCBI): domain Eukaryota; kingdom Metazoa; phylum Chordata; class Mammalia; order Rodentia; family Ctenomyidae; genus Ctenomys; species Ctenomys sociabilis. The sequence goes on from PVKA01007358.1 coordinate 47,378, forward strand.
TTACTTATTTGGGGGGATTGAGGCAGTATCTCAGATAATGTAATTCAGGCTGGCCTTGGACTCACTATGTGGCCCAGGCTGGCCTTGAATTGATGGAGATCCCCTTGCCTCACCCTTCTGAGTGCAGGATTACAGGTGTGCTCCACCATGTACAGCTCATAATGTATGGATGTTAAATAGTATGTTTTTAGTTTCCATATATTTGTGCATCCCCCAAGTCCTAGAAGTTATTCATTTTTAATTCTAATCAAGAATATATTTTATGAAATTTCAATCAGTTTGAGGATTTTGAGACATTTCAGTGCCTAGATTTATCCTATGTTGATGAATGCTGGGTATGCATTTGAGGTAAATGTGGATTCTGGTATTTTTGAGTGGACTTTTCTGTTAGTTTTGATTAGATTACAGTACTGCTGAATTTATCTTTCTTCTTGCTGTTCTTTTAGTAGTTCTATACAAAATTGAAAGGCAGACATGGAATTTCTCTGCTATTATTATTGAGTAATTTGTCTCTCACTTATAATCTTTCAAGGTTTGCTTTGTGTATTTTGGGGTTCTGTTGCTATTTTCTTATATTTCTAAACATTTGTATGTGTTATATAATATGTATATAAATTAATTGGCTAATGCTTTCCTCATAAGAAAATATTTACAGTAACATTTTTGTGTATAATAATTTTTTTTCTAAAATATATTTCTTGTATTAGTTTAAAGAATATAGCATTTTTGTTGCTGTTGGCTATTAAATTCATTTCTGTATTTGAATTGAAAGTATGTGTCTTACAGACAGCCTTCACTTGGGTCATGGATTTTGATCTATTCTGCCAATCTCTGCTTTCTTTAAAATTAGTACTAGGGTTTGAACCCAGTGCCTTCACACTGAGCTACATTCCCAATCTTTTTAAATTTTGAGAAAGGATTTCACTAAGTCACTCTGTTCCTGAGGTTTGCAGTAATTTTGTAATTCTCCTGCCATTGCCTTCCAGAGTGCTAGGATTATAGGATTATAGCCACATCTGGATATTTTCTGCTTTTTAATAAGATTGCTTAATCTATTTAAGACTAATGTGATTATTGAGAAGATATTTGTGTTAGCCTTTTGTTGTATTATCTTTTGTCTAGTTCATTTTCTTTTCCATCAATGTATTCTTTTGTGATAAAATATTTTACTGTGCAATTTTCATTCCCATGTAATTTATTACGTGTGTGCTTGTGTTTCTTCTGAAATTGTATAATAACCAAGTTTGGATTAATACTATATTAGTATCAATAGATTACCAAAACTTTTTCTTATATAATTCCATTTTCTTCATTCAGGTTTGTGTTGTTTTTTGCAGGGTTGTCTCTATAAATAAAACTCCCATTATGCATATTTATATTTATTATTTCATTCAATTATTTCTATAGTCATATAGGACAAAAATGTCTTATAAACAAATATTCATAGCCCAAATCCTTTACATTAACTTCCATAGTTAACTTTATTGGGGCTTTTTATTTCTTCATATGAATTTGAGTTACCATTTAGAGTTCTTTCTTTCCAACCTTAAAGATTCAAGTTAGTATTTCTTGTAGGGCTGGTCTGCCTGTCACAATGTCTCTCAGAGTTTGTTTATCTTAACTTTGTTTCATATTTGAAGGTCCTTTTTCTGAGAGCTTTTTTTGGAGGTTCTAGCAGGGGAACACAATTACTCTTACACCCTTTGCCAAGGAATGGGCTTCCTCTTTTGCAAGCGGTGGTCCTTTTTGACTGAGTGCGTTGCTTCAGGAGGGATACACACAGAGCACTGAAGGAGGAAGAGGATATGTCCCTAGCCAGCCAGATAAGCTGAATCAACCCTGGCCATCAATGGGGTGACAGATGTTGCAGCCAGATCACCCTCACAACCAGAAGGTAGTTTTCTGGATAGTGAATTTTTGTCCAACAGTCTTGGAAAACTTTAAATACAAAGCCCCACTGACTTTTGGCTTTCATGGCTTCTGATAAGAAATCATCTGTTAGTCTTGAGCATATTTGATTATGATGGGTAATTTATTTCTTGTTGTCTCCAAGATTCTTGCATTGGGTCTAATGTTTGGCTCATTGATAATGATGCATCTATGTATGCATTTCTTTGTGTCTTCTCTGCTTGGAATTTATTGAGATTCTTGGTTATGTACGTTAATATTTTTAAGCAAATTTGGAAAGGCATCATGCTTTCTCAAGTTTTTTTCTGATAATGTTTGCATAACTTTGTATGCATGTGGCTGTTTAGATTGGTAGAAACATGCTAGATATTTATAAAACCCAAGGGACATCTCATAGTCTCTTTCTTTTTATACACTGATCTCCTAAAGAGATCCTTTTTTATCCTCTGTGATGAGCAGTTTTAAAGTGGTACTGTGAGTCCTGCTTCCTTGTTACTGTCATCCCTTTGATTAGTGTGTGAGGGCGTGAGGAGGAAATCTAAACCTGTTTTTGCAGATTTAAATTTTATTTTATTTATCTTGATTGATGTGTAAGTGGCAATATTTGTCACTAGTTTTGAAGAGGCCATTTTCCATGCTATGAGATATACCCTGGACTTTTTTTTTTTTTCAGAACCGGGGATTGAACTCAGACTTTTGCACTTGCCAGGGAGGCTCTTATTCTACTGAGCCATCTCCCTGGCTCCTAGACTTCACATCAGTGCAGATTTCAAGAAAGTGCAGGAGGCCTCAAAGAGCTGAGGGTAGCCTTTGGCCAATGGCCATGTGTTGTGCTCATAAAGAAATGAATTCTGCTAACAACGTCAGAAGGTTAGAAGCAAGTGCACAAGTAGTCAATGGCTTTCTCAGAAAGTCTGAAAGACAAGATAGAATAAAAATGATGATCCCTATTTAGGAAAAAAAAGTGTTTCTAAGATCATTTTTTAAAAAAATCTCTACTCCTTGATATAAAGAAAGTTTTAAGAAACAGTAAGGAATCTAGAAATAAAGAGACTATTTCATTCTCCATGGACAAATTACTAATCTTCCTCTAGTCCTCCCTGTAGTTGAACATCAATTTCTCTAATCCTCAGGCCCTTCATAGCATCTGATTCTGGGCCCTTAGCCAGATGCCTGTGAGTTCTGTTGTGGCGAGTACCATTTAACCCCATCTCCCTCACAATTTCCCCAGTGCTAGGAAACATAAAACATACTTCTCCTGGCACAGTCATTGCCAGCAGGAATCTGCTTATACTTTACCTCAGCCCAGTGTGGAGTAAGTCTGTGTGGTGACCCCAGGGAACATCTCATTACACCTGTCTGGCGGAGATGGGGCTGCTGTCTCTTTAGCTGTCTAGTGCATGGTTATCCCTGGTTATCACAAAGGCTGTACCTCTAGGAGGCCAGCTGTGCCACAGCAAATGACAAACACTCCCTGAAGGCAACAGAGATTAATAATTCTGAGGAAGCTACCATCACAACTGCCCTAGTCCTGTTATTATTGTTTTGGGATCTGCTCACTTGCATCTCTACCCTTGGGAGAAGCTGCCATGCAAGAAGCCAGCTCCAGGTAGAAGACCGGCCCCATCTCACAGCAGGCGCCATTCAGCACCATCCCTGCATTACTCCCTGGATCTTATCATTTGGCAACGTAGCACGGATGCCTATAAATTAGATGTCACTTTGCCATTTGGTTGTCAGAAAACTGTGAGGACTGTTGATTGCTGTCTTGGAAGAAAAGGGAATCCTGGCTAGCTGTGAGCGTTCTTAGGGTTTTGAAACCAGCCCGGAGCCTGACATGCCTTTGCGATGCCTTCACGGCAAGAACTGAGCTTTTGTGGGCTTAGGGAGACCTCTACTCTCTTATGATGCTGTTGAAATCTGTGAAGGTCAGTGTATTTATTTTTCTGGCAAGAGTAACTATAGCTTACATTGTATTTCATAATTAACAAATATTGAGACTTTTTCCCCCTCAAGTAGTATTCTAAGCACTTTTAATATATTTATGGTATTTAATTCTTATAGGAACACACCGAGGTACATATTATTAGTATGTCAATTTTAGACCTAGAAAGTGGTTAGAGATTTGTAGGTAACTTGTTCAAGACCACATACCAAGGAAGCAGAGGACCACCTCAGTGTTGAAAACTTGTTTCAATGAGACCACTTAGAAACAAACATTTCTTCTCTCTTCTTTCTCCCTTGTAACTCAAGACAGCATTATCACTCACTAGGAATCTATTTTTATCAACCCTGGGTACATAACATGACCCTTATAGGTGACTTGCTCTTGGGCACCTTTTAAGGCTTCTTTCTCTTCTTCTTTCATTCCCTCCACATACATGGACCCTTCCTTAATTTATGTGTGATACAGTAATTGGGAATACATAGTCTGATGACTTTTTATGCATGGTGGATCAGGTTTAGCTTATGGCCGCATCTCCATGAATCTTGAGATAAACTATTCCTACTACCTCAAAGCACTCCCTTGCACCTTCTTATAGTCAATAATTACCATTACTATCGCCCAGAGATAACCACTATTTTGGTGTCGGTCACAGGGTATTTGTTTTCCCTTTTCTCCAGCTTCATGTAAGCAGAACCACGAGGAATGTATTACTTTGGGTTTGGTTTTTGTTTTTCCACTCAACATCACCTGTGCAAAGTTCATCCACATTGTTACATGTGAGACTCTTTGTTTATATTTATTACTGTTGAATTCCATTGTGAAAAATAAGTTACACCACCATTAGCATATGAACTACAGCACAAATAATTATACAACACATTATGTATTCCCTTACTGATAGAAATTTCAATTTTTTTCTGGTTGATACTACTATGAACACACCTTTTGATAATTGTTCAGCTCCTTTTGAGGAAGAAGTAGAGGAATAGCTAGAGAATAATTTGATTGGTCACCATGCTAATTAAATTAATAGATTGTTGTTCTGTACACAGGAGGTGATAACATGAGTAGATCCAGGGTCCAAATGTGTTTTTGCATTATTTGCTCTCCAAAACTTCCAATGATTTTTTTAGTTGTTGTTGGAAATGGTAAATATACATTTATATGATTGCCTGATGAGGGATTGCTGGATGCCAGGTAGTGAACCTGAAATCCAAAGGTTTGGTTCCCTGTCCCTCCTGGAAGATTGGCAGCTTTGGCCACAAAAGAGAACCCCTTTAAATTTCTTTTCTGATTTGTAATATGGTGAGAGGAAATATGTAAGGATAAGAATGTAAGCTGCAAAACGGCATTCACTCTTGAAATGTAGTAAAAATAAGTGTATGTGCAATATTCCTTACCCAAGATGCTTGAGAGTAGAAGTGTTGGCTTTTTCAGATTTTAAAATATTTACCATAAGACATGTTGGAGATGAGGTCAAAGTCTAACCATGAAATTCACTTTGTTTTACATACACCTTATACACACAGTCTGAAGGAAAGACTTGACAATATTCTTAGTGTGCCTGTGTTTTGAGTGACCTACCACATGAAAAGAGGACTGGAATTTTCCAATGGTGGCATCATGTCAGCAGTCAAAACATTTCCAAGTTTGGATTTCCAGATTAGAGATGTACAATGTGGGCTCCAAAGTACAGTGTACAGCCCTGTCAAGTTCAAAATCCCAAGGGGGCTCTGTGTTTGGAGCAGGCACAGCAAGACCAGGGTGATGAACATGGCTGGGTCGCCAGGTCAGACCACAAGGTTTGATGAAGTGTGGGATGTGGACTGTGTGAGAGGAAAGAAACAATAATGATTCCAGGGATTTTTATATGAGCTATGTGACCGGTAGCATTGCCATTAGGAAGTCAGAAAAGATTTTTTTTCTGAGGAGAATTATAAGAATAGGGAGGCTTTCCCCTAAGAGAGAGATCTAGGAAGTTTCAAGTAGGAAGTTCATCAAGGACAAAGGGGAGCTATGGGAATTTTGGGAAAGGAGGGTGTGGGAAATATGAGACAAAATTACATGAAAAGTAGTGACACCTCTATAGGTCATGTCAAAGAATGCGGCAATAATCTTACAGGGGAGATAGCTGAAGCCTTTGAGTGACAGGACTTGACAGCCTTGGGAATGAGTCAGTAAGATCCTAACCATGTTTCACTGAACCTTTCCTTCAGGCCAGTTTGCTCAGTAAGTAATTCTTTGAGAGGCATCCAGCTGTATTTGTGAAAATAGAAGCGAATGGTAACTACAGTATTGATTCCCCTATGTCCCATTCTGGTCACAGTAAATTATAAGGAGATATTTTTGGAGTCTTGTTGTGGTTGCACCTCTAATTCTTGTTTGAGGTTGCGTACCATGGAAGTAGAGGACCACCAGAGTGGCTATGACCTCCCAACTATTGGAAACTTGTTTCACTGAGCTCATTCAGAAAGTGGGGAAGCAGAAGATGCCACTCTCAAAATTATAGAAACATATTTTCCTGAAATTATTCAAGAATCAAAGTGTCCAAGAAGGGCCAAAAACAAGGAACATTTGATTGAAAAATAAAAATGAACCATAGTGTCAGAATGGGAGTATTTTGCTGTACTTTACTGAATTGTTTTGAGGAAGTTATCTATGGAATGCAGTGCATTCATCAGTAAAATAAAGGTGGTTGTCTCAGCATTTCTGCTAGGGCTATAATAAAATGATAATAAAATGCTGTACTCAAGTACCTTATATACTACAATGCATTGGTCAAAATCTCCTCAGTGCAGTGAATCTTCGTGTTCCTGTAGACCCATTCCTTTCTTTTCTACTGTAAATTTGTACTTTAGCATTATAGTAGCCAGATGTGCATTTCAGTATAGTCCCATGAGGAATATAGGAAGGAATCTACGTGTTTACCCACTTGGTATACCAAACAGCAAGGAGTATGCACATGTGCAAAAACATCAAAATGGGATTTGGACCTACTTTTAAGCTCCATTGAACTGGCTTAGCATATATTTACTGGAACATAATAGAGGGTCCAGTAGACCCACACCACTCCAGGATTTATTTTAAAAAAGGTTTTTTTGGATTTTTTTTCTAGTAGAAATAACCCAATTCAATACAACAGCACACAAAAAATCCAGACTTACAAGTTTTGGAGGGCAAAAGTAAATCATCAAATTATTCATACATTAATGAAGAAGATGATCCGTTATAGTAAAATACATGCTTTTATAACAGAATTGTGGTGGGGGTAATGATGATGATAATGACTTTGATGTTGGCCTGTGATGATGAAATGGAGCAAGAATCGACTGATACAGGCCCAGGGAATGCAGACCCCCTTGGTTCAGACAAGGACTAAAACAGCAATGTGGATACATATTTGACTAGTTAAAATTCAAAATGGCTATGCAACTAAATGAAACAATCTCATGTTAGACTAGCCCAGAAATATAGTGAAGGTCTTGACAGGGACATATTGAACAGAATGCCATTCAGCGTTGGAAATTATAATGGACAAAATGCTACAAGATGTTGTAAAATACACAAAGGCTGAAATGCAAGTAAAGCATTCTGCAGGTATCAATAGCCATATCTAAAAGTGTATTTATTTTGAATGCATCAATAACCACATTTAAAAATGTAATTATTATGATACCTCACTAGCTGAGCTGAAGGCATTCATAGTTCTACTGTAGTTAGCATAGATTTCTCATGGTGATTTCAGGACCGTAAGAGATTTGTGGAGACAGGGTATGGTGGGTGTAATCCCAGTGCTGCAGAGATTGGGACAGGAAGCTCAATATGAGTCTGAGCTATGAACTAAGACCCTGTACCTGTAATCCTAGCACCTTGGAAGCTGAGGTAAAAGAATTGCTGTGAGTTCAAAACCAGCCTGGCTTCAAAGTGAGCTCAAGGCCAGCCTGAACTGCATAGTGAGACTCTGTAGACTTATAGGAAAGTGATGGATCAAAATATGGGATAAAAGTGGCATGAGAGTGCATGTCTGTAATCTCAGCACTCAGGAGGCTGAGGCAGGAAGATTGCTTTGGGTTTGAGGCCAACCTGGGCTACATAGTAGGTTCAAGACTACGCTGAACAACATAGTAAGACCCTGGCTCAAAAAATACAGCATAAAAAGTTATGTTCTTGTAGATGTGAAGACTTACTCTTTCAATTTATATATTTATCCTGTATTTCAGCCATCAGGTCCTTATTCATAATAGTAATGGACCAAATGATGTGAAAAGACTTCTTCTCACCTTCCAATCTAATCAGAATGTAACATTCAACAATTGCTTTAATAATTTTTTTGTTTTAAAACATTTTTCTTAAGCCGGGCGTGGTGGTGCAGGCCTGTAATCCCAGCACTCGGGAGGCTGAGGCAGGAGGATTGTTGTGAGTTCAAGGCCAGCCTGAGCTACAAAATGAGCTTAAGGCCAGCCTAAACTGCATAGTAAGACCCTGTCTCAAAAAGACCAAAAAAAAAAAAAAAAAACATTTTTCTTTTAATTTTTTTCTGGTAGAAATAACCCAATTCAATACAGTAGCACATGAATGTAACAGCTCAGTTACATTTGCTAAATGAACACAAGTTCACTGGCACAGGAACTATACAAAGGAATAAATCAGAAATTGCAAAAGAAATGTTTCAATTTCAAAAGAAAGGATTGCATGTTACAGGCTTTGAATTTCAGGAAGATACAACATTGGCCTCAAAGAAGAGCAGACTGGTACTGCTGATGTCAACATTTCACTATGATGGAAATATTCATACAGAAACTTCAATAAAACAGAAGCCTGAGGAGCTGGAGAGATAGCTTGGCAGTCTAGGCATCTATCTGTGAAGCACAAGGAAATTGGCTTTAATCCCTGGTTCTGCCTGCAGTACCAGCCCTGAAACTCTGGGTGTGCCACGTGGGCCGCCGAAACTGCATGTGGTGGTGCACGCCTGCAATTCCAGGCCTGAGGAGGCTGAGACAGGAGGATCGCTGAGTCTGAGCTGTGTAGCAAGACCCTGAACCAAAAACATAAACAAATAAAAGATTAAAAAACAAAACAAAAAAACAGAAGCCTGAGCTGGAAACTACCTACAACAAAATCAAACATGGAGTAGGTGTTGTTAGTGAGTTAGGCAGCAACTATGAGGTCATATGAAACACAAAGAATTGGTGAATGGCTGTTTTTCTTGATCCTAAGCATGTGTGGTATAAATAGTTCATTAGCTTACAAAGAAAGTAACCAGTGAAAAATATCAGAGATTTTCTTAGAGGATTTGGACTGGTGCTCATAAGAGATCATTTACAGCAGAATAAAATAAAAATGATTCTGCCCCAGGAACAACAGAAAACATTGTGGTATACACTGGTGACAGTGAAGCAGCAGGCACAGCATCATGAAGACCTGCTGTAAGAGCAGGAAAACAAAAAAAGACATCAAGGGTGCCCTGCAAGAAAATACAGACAAAGAAAATATCCGTGCTTCCAGAGTAAGCAATACCTGTGTGCAGAACATGCAGCTGTCATGTGAGAAGACTACCTTGGCTGTGACAATTGAAATAAAGCTTCTCTTTGTGACAGATGTGTGCTGGTGTTTTACACTATAGTTCACATAAGGTTTTTTTTTTGGTTATCTTAATGTTTTATAAACATAGCTGATGTGAATACGTTAATGTATATTCTAGGAACTCACTACGCATTTGATGTTGCATTTTATTGACATCTTATTTTCCTCATAAATGCATGTTATACAATATAGTAGGGAGCTCCTGACACACCCGTAGGGGAGGTGACAAGGCTGCTACATAGGAAAAGAAAGTTAAGCACACGTGCTGTCAGTCTAAGCAAGATATGTGCATGGAACATGTGTTTTCATGTGTGAAGACTGATTTGAACGGGATAGCTGAAGCGAAGTTCATTTCTGTGGTAGACTTTTGTCTATATGTACACTGTAGTTCACACAGGTTTTTATGTTTTGTTGTCTTAGGTTTTGTAAGGCAGTACACAGCTGGTGTGAAAATGTTGATGTCTGTTCTAAATCTACAATGTATATTAAGAATTTAATCATTTATTTTATTGATATTTGATGTTCCTGTTAACTATACACTGTATAATGGAATAGAAACTCCTGATAGAAGTACTGAGATGTCAAATAGTCCTACAAAAAGACCAGAAAAGGAAAAGTTATCTGTTATCATCATAAGCGATGTTTGTGTATGGAATGTACTATTGCCCTGTGTTCAAAATGCCTGAGGTGAGATAAGTAAAGATTATTTTTCGTAGTGTGCTATTGGTGTTTTCATTATAGTTCATATGGGAATATATTTCTGATGCTATTTTTTAGACTTTGTACAACAAAAACCAGCCCATGGTGAAAATTTGGATTTTTTAAATGAACAATACTGAAATTCTTTTCTGTTAAGTAGTCATTATTTAATAATTGCTTAATAATTTAAATTCATTAAATTAAAATGTGTAATTCATCAATAGAAATATTGTGAATGCTCTTTGATACAAACATTCGTCTCATGCTCCAAGGGCCACGGCAGTGAATTTCTGCTTCTCGGCCCTGCTGGCTTGCTACAGATGTAGCTGACCTGGCTCTCCAGACTTTCAGTAAAAGTCTATGGCTCAGAACGCGCAGGCTACTGTTAGCACAGGGCTAGGATAGGCAGAGCACAGAGAAGACCTACAGAGGGCTGGCGTCAGGGAGAACCTTGGTGCAGCAGTGGCTGTTTTCATGCAGATGAGACCAGGCAGCAGACATCTGAGGCTCTTGTCATGGACTACTCCTCCAAGACCCCCAACTGGTCCCACTTCACCTTTTGAGCTCCTCAGAAACCATAGCACTTTTGTCCACTCTCTGTTGTCAGAACAAAATATCAGAGACTGAGTGATTAATAAAGAGGAGGTTCCTTTATGCTCACAGTTCTGGGGGCAGAGTCAAAGAGCACGGGATTTGGTTATGACATTCTGCTGCCTTGTGACACTCCAGAGTGTGTCATATGGGGATAGAAACAGCAAGCGAGTCAGGGAGAGGTTGCTTTTATAATAAGGACAAGAGGAAAAAAATTGCAATCTCATGTGGATAATACATCTAAAAATGTACCTTGATTAGTATAATTTTTTTAAAAATAGAGAGAGAGAGCATTGCCTGTTATTTTGACCTTTAATCTATATGTGTGATAACCAACTTTATTTATTTATTTATTTGTTGCCATACCAGTAATTGAACTCGGGATCTTGAGCTTGCCAGGCAGGCACTTATGCCATTGAGGTATTTCCCTGGTTCCTAGATAACTAACTTTATAGGGACTTATAAGTAAATAAATCTGTTGCTTGTGAAAAGGGGAAACAGGAGGAAGGGAAGGGGGTAGATAGAATAGAGATATGTCATGTACATGTACCAACTCTGAACAATGACTGCAGCCACTGTATACTGCAAATGTGAACTATTAAAAGTAAAAAAAAATGAAAAAAAAATTCAAAGGCACCACCAGGGTAGCCCATTAATGTACAAGCGCATCAATCATCACCAGTTACCTCCCTGAGGTCCCCATTCTCAAATAGCATCAGCACTTCGGGGAACAAGTTTCTGAAACATGAAATTTGTAGGACACGTTCCATTGGCAGTTGGGTTAGTTCTCCTAATCTTCCATATGAGGCAGCGAAGCTTCTAGAGGCTGGCTTTGACAACCGGAAGAGGACTCTTTTTTTTTTTTTTTCCTGTCTGCAGAGTGACTGCTGCACCCCCAGGCAGGCCCAGGGCAGGTGTGAGCTGCCAGAAGGTGCTTGCAGCTGTACTGGCCTCCTCCACTCCATGCCCACCTGCTCAGTTTCATTAGATGCCTAAGGCCAGAGCAGGGCCTTTGTGTCTGCTTCACTGTTGGGATTCCCTGGCCCTCGAGTAGGAAGCTGCTCTTGAAGGAGGCACATCTGCCAGGGGCGATGTATGCATAGTAATTACCATGCTTTTAATGAATTATCTGATGCTTCATTATTGAAAAAGATCTGCCAAATCACTAAAAAAATAATGATTGGTTTATGGGGAAGAGAAGTTGTGGAATAGAATATGAAGAGCCAGAAATTTGGTCTCGGATAAAGTTGGGTTTAAACTATAACACTGCCATTTATGGAACCCAAACAACCTGGGTTATTGTGTGGACTGCATTGCACATGCAAAATACTTCTGATCGTGCTTGGTATATGGTATGAAATCAAGAGACCATGGTTTTATAATGAAACAGTACATGTATCTTTCATTATAGTCTGCATGTTACAACAAGTAGCTTAAGTGATGCCATATGGATACATTTCAACTATTTTAGAAAATCAGACTTATTAATTTTAGATTGTTGCAGCAATTAGTCCTGACATATCTCAGGCTCCTTAAGTCCTTGTTTGGGTAGTTCCCTGTGGACTGATCCACAGTCTGATCACATGACTTGCTTTGACCAAAACATGATTTTGAAAGTGCTTGACCTTTAGCATTTACTCTTCCTGTGGCTCTTGGAGCCTGCCTGAGCTGCCTTATGAATCAGTCAGGGTTGGCTTACTAGAAGATTATGGGTACATGGAGAAGAGACAAACTGTTTCAACAGAGAATGTGCTAAATCAAGCGACTGCCAACTGGACTCACTGCTCACTTCCAATGCACGAGTGTACCCAGCTGAGATGAGCAGAAGAATCCCAGCCCTGATTGCCAGCCCACAGGATTATGAAGTAAATACATGGCTGTTGAGCTCAGCCACTAAATTGTCATTGGATTATACAGTTACAGGTCAGTCACCAACGTTGAGAGTCTGAGAGTCTTAGTAGAACTTGAGTAAGCACTAACTTGAGGTTTCTTACCTTTGAGTGCTGAAAGCTGAGAATCTGCAAAGAAGGATTTGGCTGTCTTGACAAACTGGGCCTCTCTGGGACACAGAAATGTCCATCAAAGACATCTCAGAGAAACTGGAGTAAACCTCCCAGCTTGCAATCTGAGCATTTATACACATCCCATGAAGTCATTATGAGGCCTGGCTCATGAGCTCCAGGCTGCCACAGAAATCTTAGCTGGAATGATTGATTAGTGCTGAGCTGAGTATAATCAATAAAGCACTGCTCATAGGAGATCATCATTTTAGACTTAATTAGAAGTGGCTTGGTTGTTATACAGAGGCTATTTAGAGCCTGCAGATGAGTTCAATTTGCTGTTTTATTTGCAGTCTTAAAAGTTGAACTCCATCCTTTCCCGCCTCCCAAAGTTAGGAGAGGTAGCCTAAAATTAGATACATGAGATTCCAAGGTGATGCTGGGGAAAATGAAAGGGTAAGAGGGCCTGAAGAATACCTCTGGTGCAAATCCAAGGTTGGTAGTTAGGAAATAGCCCCGACTCCTAACTTGGCAGCCAGAGTGCTGCTCTACCCTGGGCCAACTTCTGAACATCACGAGCAGCACAGCTGCTACAGAAAAGGAGGGATCTTTTGCACATGCTATGCCAGGCAGCAATCTTCCCTGACTGAGCTGGGTAAGGCAGAGGGTGCAGTGCTACAGGTGCCTCAGTTTGTGGAAGTTCTGCATTCTGACGAACCCACTGGACGTGGGACATTCGTTGAATACACCTGGTCTCTGATGCCCTAGCTTAGCCACAGAGCATGTTTGGTGCTAGGGCTTCTCACCTGAAACCATAACTAACTAGGAGCTGTAGTTCCAGCACTGTGAGCATGTTTTGGACGGCATATCACTAGCCCAAGAAAAGATAAAATTTCTAAATCCAAACTAAGTTTTCTGGAGGATGCATATCACTCTGGCAACATTGTAAAGTTTCAAAGTCATTTAGTTGAACCATCCTGAGTTGGGGACTATGTATGGTAACATCAATTTCTGGAATGCTCTATGAATCAGGCCCCCTATGAGCCTTGTCTATAATTGTTCCTACACTGTAGGTTCTGTTTTCACTCCCTACTTATAGAAGGGAGACTCGCTGCCCAAAGGTGTTAAGTAACTTGCTCAAGGCTGCGCACTCCATTGAGATCGAGGCCAGGAAGCTCAGGCCTGGCTTCTACACAACTGAGTTCCTCTCATAATAAGCCAAGCAGGTGACTCAATGCCTCCAAGGGTCATGAGATTCATCTCCTGCTCCCAAATAACTCGATAGCATCTTAGCTGCATGTTTTATGGGTCCCTGAATATGATGAACAAGAGAGAATACTGCAGCCTCTTGCTTTTCTGCAAAAGGGAATTTTCCATGGCATCCTTGTCTCAGTCCTATTTTTTTCCAGTGGGAACTGCATACCTATTTACCTTGGTCTTGTAGAAAAACAGAGATGGCAGCACAAGCAGTATAATTTGGAGGCTTATCAATTATCTTTCATAATGAAAAAAAAAAACTGATATAGAAAATAGGGTTAACTTCTGCAAATCATATTGTGATTAAATAACAGAGTTGGGGTTGAATAAGAGCAAGTCTGCCTGCAGAATATATGTTCCTAACTAAATTAAAAATTTCTCATACCAAAAAAAAAATTATCTTTCATTCATCCTACAAAGCATTTATTATTTATCATTTTTGCTTGAAATTTTGTGGCTATCCTTAAAATGATTGTCATGTTAAATCTCAACTCACTTTAAATAGTCCATAAAGTGGGATAATAAAATATGCTCAGAGTGATTCATAATTCCTGGGAACAGCACCCTCTCGGTAGTCTGGGGACTCTCACATGTGACTGAGAAGTGAGCTAATTGTGCCTATAGCAAGTGAGATCTGTGGCCCTAAAGAGTGATAGATACAACAACTACAAGGGTTTTGCATGATGACAGTAAATAGCAGGTACTCAACCAAAGACAATTCAGATTGCAACTTAGAGAGTCTAGGGCTGGGGAGATAGCTCAGCGGTCTAAGTCCCTGCCTGGAAAGTGGAAGGATCCAAGTTTGATCCCAGATATTGCATGTCATGCTGGCTCTGGAACCCCAGGCTAGGCTGTGCCAGCTCCAATTTGCCTGTGGTGGTGTATACCTGGGATCCTAGCTATGGGCAGGATGAGATAGGAGGATCACCGCCACCAGTCTGAACTGTGTCTAATGAAAAATAAGTGCCTAGACCAAGTCAGGATTAATTCACTGAGCTTGAGAAATTTCAAAATAAATCGTGTGCTTTATTTCATAAATGAGGTCACTTGCAAATTAAAGAATATGAGTTTGAGTACTGGCCTTTATTAATGCTCCATCTTTGGGCAAAGTTTTCAACCTCCCTGATCCTCTGCATTTTCATATCCCCACTGCAGGAACATTTGCTGGGCATTTCTGATACATCCCAAATTTTGCTAAGTTCTTATGAATATAAAAGTACAGCTGGATGAAGTAAGCCCTCCTTCCTCCCGCAGGAATTCTTATAGTGTGGCTGGGAAGATGAGACTGGCCACTGAGGAGAAACTAGGGGTGAAGAATGGTGGGGTGGGGTGAACTGCAGGTAAGGAAGAGAGGAAGAAGGGCCTCATGCATGGGGGTCGGGGGGGCTTGTGTGCATCAAAGGAGAGCCATGTCAGGCACAAAACACTTAGAAGAAAACCCTTTCCAGTGAGGTGGGGGACCACAGTGAGAATTCTAGATGGATTTAGAACGCATTCTAGTGAATATGAGAAGCCTGAACTGGCTAGAAAAACATTTCTCAGCTGGCAGCAGTGAGTGATAAAGGCACACAGGAGAGCAGGGTCATTTTTACAAGGACCTATAAATGCGAGCTATGAGCTCTATTTTTTTCTTCTTTTTTTGGTTAGATAACTTTCCGTGTGATGAAACAGAAATGCTTTTGTTTTGTTTCCTTTGATAAAACCTTCAGAAGGAAAGAAATAATGCAATGGTTCCAAAGGGAAATATTGTTTTTTTTTTTTTTTCAGGGATTAATCTGAAGGTGGCCGAGCTGGCCAGAAGCAGTTTGCTCAGGTGTGGACAGTAGGAGCTTGTCAAGCTCAAAACTGGTCCATAAAGACAGAGTTTGATCTCAGACAACTGAAGATTCCTGATTCTCATCTGTGATAGCTCCAGATTTATTAAACACTTAAGGTACTTTCCTTAAGTCCACACTCAAAGATTTTCACATAAATGTCAATAGCGGCATGTTTTCTTTTTTTTTTCAGGGTTGTGTGTATGCCTTCATCCTTTTGTGGTGGTCTATAATTTTTTGGGGGGTGGCGGTGGTGGTGGTTAATGAGTAATGGGGATCAGTTTCACCTCCATAAAATCATACCACGGGAGACGAACTAGATTGGCACACCAGGTTTAAAGGTTTAAGACTTCTTGAAGACAAATTTGGCTACCATGTGGGAATAACCCCGAGTGCTTTGCCTGGCTTTGGTACGGCATATGCAACTGTCATGGCGGGAAATGCAACAGGTGAATTCTCTCGCTTAATAATTTCCTTTAATTCTTTTCAGCTCTGATGTCCCATCAACACATATAAAAGTAATTTATATGTGAGCTCCAGTGGCAATTTAGGTATGAGATTAGGGATTTTAGCTACAAGCTTCCTGGACTGAAAGGCCATGTTTCCAGCCCTGACTACTCTAGGGGCATGGGAGAGAGATTAGATTATCTAAAGTTGATCAATGACTATGAACAAGTGAGGTCACTGCTCTGCCTTCCCCACATTTCCCTATTCATCAGTAAAGAGCAGCATGAGCTTAGCTTTCTAAAGTAGAAACAGGCCTGGAACAATATCTTAAAGTTCCCTGAGTGAAAGCTTAGCCCAGCAACTTGCTCCCCAATTTTGATGCAAAGATGAGACTACTGGCCCCCAAAGAATATAGTATGTGTTCCCAGTTTGAAAGAAACTTTCCCTTTACATCAGGTTGTCCAAAAGGGTGCAAACTTCAATAGTAATTTTTCCAGATCCTTCTGTTTCCGTTCTCCTCATATTTGCTGAAAAGAATTTTTAGAAGCCTCCTCATGCAAAACATTAATTATGCAAAATTCCTGACCAAACCTAAAGGTAGGGAGACAGGCTGAGGGCTGTATCTTCCTGCTGTGTCCTGCGCATGCTCGGCCCTTTCATCCCAGAGGTATATTCCAGAGTTATCCTCCATACTTCTGGCACAAAAAGACACAAGTCTCAACTACATGGGTTTTGTGCTGTGAGAGTCGAGAGTCTATTTACAGCTACACCTGCCAGGCAAACTGTGATATGGCCATATGGGGAATATTTACTTAACAAGAGAAAAGGTATTGGCAAGAGAAAAAGCCTGGATACCCTTTCACAGATTATCTGACTATTGATCTAAATCCCAAGGGACAGCTTCTCCTCGATCAGGCAATGGGCTGATCCTTGCCTATGCAGTGACCAGGAGGGAGAGAGGACATTTTTAAAGAAGGAGAGAAAACACTCAGGCAGTCAAGAGTTACATTTTATTTTGCCACAGGCAAATCAGAATAGATTCAGTAATGCAAGCCAATTTATTCTGACTCACAGGAGTTGATTGTTAAATTTTAAGGAATTTTATGAGCCATTGATAGCTTGGAATTGGTCATGGTAGAAATAGTCACCACAGAAACTGGCAGATGCTATGAATCAGGACTCTCTTCTACCCCAGTCCCCCAAACTGGCTGTATTCACCAACACAGCAATGAAAATGATCAGTTGGAATATCATTGTTCATTCAGAATTTCCAAGGGCTCCCACATTTCTCGGGAAAGATCAAATAGAAGGTTGGCTCAAGGATCAGTCAAATACGTGTGTGTGTGTGTGTGTGTGTGTGTGTGTGTGAATTCACAATGCATTCTTTTGCCTGCTTTGTGCTAGGTCATTTTCTGGGTTTTTTGACAATAGTGAAATTCATATTCAAAATTCTAAAGAAAGTCGCAGGCTGGTGGTATTTACATTCATCATCAAGTAGAAAAACAAAGAATGCAGTCACTACTGTTGCCTTCAGCTTATTTCTCTGAGTGGTCCTGAGCCCTAAAGAGTGTACTGGTCATTCAGAGTGTGGGACTAAGAAGAGAAAGGACTTTGTCACAGCCATATCCAGTAAGGATGGCAAAGCCAAAAATATTTTTCTTTCTCCCCTAGATTCCTTTTTTCTTTGCAGTGGAAGCCACAAGTCCAGCAAACAGTGAAATACAGTTCTTTGTGTTTTGCGTGACGAAAAAGACATATATTTTTATAAATGTCTATGAAAGCATATATTTCAGAGTGAGTGGGATCCCTAATTAAGTATTTTAATTGGGATATTTGCAGTTGTACCAGTGTTCCCCCAGGGTGAATGTAATGACAATATTATGAGACGTTTATTGAATATTTCGTTTCTAGTAGTACTGCTTTGCACACATGCACATGTATAAGCTGACACACACACACACACACACACAAACAGTAGATAATCAGTCTACATGCCATTGAAAGGTATAACATCTTTGCTTAAGAAAAATTGTCCTTCAAGTCAGGAAAATGCGAGGAGCTGCTGGGGAGAACAAGCTCATTTGGATCCCATATGATTCTTTGGCTTTTTTCATTCAGTTTTCTCTTGGTGAGCTACTTGTACTGGTGGTTTGTTGATGGTGCTTTTAAATTTATTTTTTAATTCTTTTTATTTTATTTTTTTATTAATTTTATTGAGAAACAAATAACAATGAGACAGTTTCAAAACCGGTTAGTAAGACAGTTTCAATAATTAATACATTGCATATTATTGTCTTCTTAGTGGTTATTCATAGTACAAGATGCAGACATGATATCCTCCTGTCCAAACACTATTAGTACAAGTCTTTCTTCATTGAATTAAGAAAAAGTAGCTGTATATCTATCCTAACTGCTTTGTATATACAGATAAATATTGGTCCTTCACATCCCGCTTTTTGTTTAGTTTTGTGAGAGATGGTATTCCATTGCCATTTAAATATTGTAGGTGGGTGAATTCAGCAAAATAACCCAATATAGTCCAGTAGTCCATAATAGTAGTGGGTTGTCCATAGGACTAGCAACATCAGAAGTTGTTGACTTGAGCCCTTAAAGCTCAGCATACTGAGCAAGCACTGTGTCACTGAGCTATATCCTAGCTCTCGGTATTGTAAACAGGGCAGCTTTCTTCTGAATCTCCTAAATACATCTTCTTCCACACTCATATCCTGGTCAGCCAGAGATAGCTCTAAGCGGACTTGGGATTTGTACTAGCAAAGTCTTTTTCCCCTACCATGGGATACCAGCTTTCCATTTAAGGCTGTGTTCTCTTATGGTAGCTTCACCATGTGCTATCCTGCTGACAGTCCAGCCATGGCACTGAGTCTGGCATGGGGGTGTTTGCAGCCTCCCACCACACCCAATTATTTTGGAGATGCGAGAAGGACACATCACTATCACTGAGCTCAGCTCTGGTGTGTGTGAGTCACTCCAAGCCTGTGTTTCTCCTCAAAAGCAGTGATCTCTAAGCAAGGTCTAGGAATATCACTGGGTCATCGACATCCACAGTCACACAGAGTAACTGTATTGGTTCAAAGACAGTTCTCACCTCTAAAAATGTTTTGTGAGGGCCAGGGAGGTGACTCAGTGGAATAAGCACTTCCCTGGCAAGCCCAAGGGCCTGAGTTCAATTTCCGGTTCCGCAAAAAAAAAAAAAAGAAAAAAAAAAGTTTGCTATCATTGAACCCAACTTCCCCTATCTTTGGCCTGTGGGTTCTTGTTCCAATTTTGACACTGTAGAACCAGTATTGTGTAATCTTCACTCTCAAGTCCTGTGTGTGCACAGCACAGCCTTTCTTTTCAAGGAAAACTGCACTTTAGGTGATAACATGCATTAGCCATTTAGAGCTGTCCCATTAAAAACAAACACAGAAATAAAGCTAGAGACAGAAGACTTAGAATTTTCTACACCTCCACCCTTGCTAAAGGTTTGATGGTTCTCTAGATGCCAGACCACCTTATCTTTGGGTACTTGTAAATATCATATCATATATTTCTTCATTGCTTCAGTTAATTTGTTCAGGTACTTTCTGATCTCTCTCTCTCTCTCTGTCTCTTTCTCTCTCTCTCTCTCTGGTACTCCACTGCTTAAAGCATTTTGTAACCTTGACAGAGAGAAACACTCTTCCTGTAGTACTGAAAATTTAATTTAGGATCCTTATTATGTTATGTGGTCTTCATTACCAAGAAGGATTGGATGGAAGGAAGACATCTGAAGATGACCTTTGCCAGAAGAGTCATGAAGAATCTTAGGCTTTAGGAATGGTGATCTTGGACCCTGTCCTCAGGGTTAGAAGGGATTTCTGTGATCTGCAGAAAGCTACAACAATGTTATCTGCTGCTTTATGAGCTTAAAATATGTACCATTCTCTCCTGAGGTGTCTCTCAACCTCATGAAGATATTTCCTTAGTTCCCAACTGTCTTTGCCTTTTTGGTTTAAGTTGCACTGCAGATAATATACTTAGAAATAATTTTGATCAATTAAACAGTCACTATTTCTAAGTATTATAAAGCTCTAAAAGTGTACAATTCAGAGTTTGAGGTCTTTGCAAATGTATATAGTGATTCTGTGATAAAGTTTGAGGACTTCTAAGGACGAATTGGAGAACCAAGGATGGAGAGTTGAACAGCACCTAACATTACCAGGAGATTAGGGCAGATAGTTGCTAAAGGAATTCCAGGAGGCAATATTTCTGCTTAGACTGAGCAGGGAAAGTTTTGTGATCAGATGGTGCTTGAGGAACTAAAGGGTGGCGAGAAGTTTTGAGATGAAGGGCAGTTGTCTGGGTATTTAGGAGAATAGAGACATGAACAAAGAGGGTATAATTAAAAGTGTTATGTTAAGAAGAATCATGATGCTTTTCAGGTCCATGAAGAGTCCTGAGGAACCTAGGCACGTGTCACCATGCATGGGGCTGCAGTTTGGATCTCCAGTGGCCCCAAGCACCATGTGGCCCCCAGGTGGTACTATAGGGAAATGGTAGAACCATTATTTGTGTGTGTGGAGAAATTTGTCCTTGAGGATGTGCCCTAAAGGGGATGGTGGGATCCTGGCCCCTTTATTTTTCTTGCTGTTTGGCTCCTTGCTTGTGAGGAGGTAAGTGGCTTTGATTCATTATGTGTTTCCATCATGATGTCTCTCAACAAGTATAAAAACAAGGTGCGTAAGCAATCATGGAGACACTTTGCACATGCATGAGTGCACACACATTCACATTCACATACACACACATTATGACATGTAATCAGCTGATGATCCTACTCCCAAACTGTGAACTAAAAGAAGCCTTTTCTCTTCATAGTTTGATCCTCACAGGTACTTGTCAGCTGTTTGTTATACTGAAGGAAAGTTGAATAATGCATGGGAAAGGGGGATTTCCAGAGGAGATTAAAGTTAAGCATGTTGATATGGGGAGATTTTTCTGAGATTATCTGAGGGGATCCAGACTAATCCCATGATTCCTCAAAATTAATCTTTCTAGAACATGTTCAGAAAGAAATGTGATATAGGAGGAAGTATCAGAGATGTGAGGTTGCTGGCTTCGAGATGGAGGACAGAGGCCAGGAACAAGGAGTGTGGGTGACTAGAATTTAGGTAAGTAGGAAATGAGCTCTCCAGTCTTCCAGAAACGAACACCCTTCAGCCAGTGATCCAGTTGGACTTCAGAACAATAGGACAACAACTTTGCATTGCCTGAAGTTATTTATGGTGATTTCTTATGACAATAGTGCTTAAGAAAGTTGAGTCTTAGGGACAACTGTACTGGGGCTCCGGTCATTCTCCAGGAGTGTGGTCAGATCCTAAGAAGAAGGATAGTGTCTGTTCTTTGGGCCATGGAAGTCACAGCTCTTAGTCCAAATCATTGGACCTCCTGCTAACTTCTGACAGCTATGATGAAAGGGATAGGAAATTGTTTCCTTTGGAGCTGGCGATGTCAAGCAGCCCTGCGAACCTTTGCCTTCACAGGGGGACCCACTCAAAGGACCTTCCCAGCCCATTGTAAATGGACTCCTTTCTGGGATATGATGAGGAATTCATAAAGTGCAATATTCACTGCAATGATATTTTGAAAAATGAATACACTCAGCAAGTTGAGTTCTACCATATGGCAAGTGGCTGGATATGCCACCTGCTCCAACCACACTCCCTCCTTCTCCCGGACAGCACAGCAGTTGCCTTCCGTTCGCAGGACCTGGTGGTTTGGGGGTGGGGTGGTGGGACAGTAGGGCATTGTCTGCATTTGATGGTAGGAGGCAATTTCCTTGAGTAAGCTCATGATATGATTCTACGCAATTCTTTGTCCCTTTCTTCGTAAAGGCAGCCAGACTCCAAAATATTATAAAAGAAAAATAGTTCTGTGTGACCTCAAAACTAACGTTTATAAAATGGAAAGTAAGGCTTTTAAACTGAGAAGTCTATTTACTGAGGTGATGCAGTTAGCAGATTTGCTTAAATCCTACTTTGAAGTGACTGTGTTGGTGGGTGACCAGAAAGGCATCAGAGCAAGGTTTCCTGAAGCGAATCACAATGTTTCCTCACTGCACTTGTCTCCCAGACCTGTGGCATCCGCCTAAAAGTGATGAAGTTAATACTATGTATCAGAGCCCATGAAATATTCAAAATTCTTTGCCCCAGGAATTCCACTTCAGATCTTTTCTAAGTAAATAATTTTAAGTATGGACAAAGTTATATACATTGAAGATATTTTTCAGGGTTTATTTATAGGAATTCAAATTATAAGTAATTTAAATAAACAACCAAAGAGGAGTCATTAACCCTGTGTCCACTGGAAAGAATATTTTAAAAAGTGAAATTATCTTTAAATGTCTCATAAGAAGAAAAATTATCTTACTATAATGAAAAATTTAAAATAGAATATCAGCTATGGGCAAAAGATAAACAGAAAATATATAGGAAGAAAATCCCATTGCATGAATTATTGTTGTTTGAAGGATAATGAAACTATTATTGATTATTTTTTCTTTCTTCTACCATTCTTTTTTTTTTTTTTTCCTCAAAAGGAAAGCTGGTTTTTTAAGTTAGAAATAATCCTGTTAAAGTATTTTAAAACCAGGAAGCATAACATGCCCTCTGGAATTATTCTTTACTTCTTTCCTTGGGATGAATTACCTACCATTGTTCCGTATGTTTTCTGTGGTTGCTCATGGTTGGTTAGGATGACATTCCTTTGCTTCTAATTTCCTGTTTTTGAGCTATAAATATACAAGGAGTGTATATTTTCATAGCTAAGACTCACACAAGTTGTTCTTCCTTACATTAACTCAGTCATCTTTCCCCATGAAAGTTGTCTTTTCATCCCAGTATGTGCAAGTTCTTGTTGGTGGTGGTGGGGAATGGAAAAATGCTACAATAGGGCAAAAAAGGCATATGACTCCTACAAGAATGTATGAAATAGCTGCAATGAATTTATCTCAGTCCTTACATCAAGATCATACAGAACTTGTTGCCAAGGGCTACAGTCTAGGCCAAGAAGCAAGAATGCTAGGGCTAAACAGACAGTGAACATCACAGGCAAAAGAAAACTGGAAGTTACATAGAAGTTAAGAAAGTGGAAAATCCTTCCAGAAGGGCAAAGAGGGCATATCTTCAAGCTTAGGCCGGCACCAGTGCATGACCAGGGATGCTGGGAGGAGAGCTGGAAACCATACTGTGAGACATCTAAGTGACAGATGTGCAGTTTGAATTTTAATTATAGGTGAAGAAAAATGTTTTTTTTTTTGGGGGGGGGACCAGAGGTGAAACCTGATTGTATCTGCTTTTAGGAAGTCCACTTGGGTAGAGACTACAAACTGTGGGGGTGCACAGCTGAGTGAGGCCAGGGGGAGGCATTGGTTGGGCTCCAACTTATTCTGTTCTTAATGAAGTGTTTCCCTAAGAAAGGCTTCACATTATAAGAGTGTTTAGGTTTCAAACTTATGTTTTAAGAAAAAGTGAAAAGGAGCTGTGTGAGAGGCTGGCCCACATTTCTATGGCCCATACAATTTCTGCACACTTTCCTCCTCACCATGATACCTTTGTCCCTTGTCCCACACATGGGTGTCACCCCTGAGGATGTCACTTAGACACACCATGCAGGATCTACTGCTCTGCATCTAAGCTCAGCAGCTTAGGTATATGTGCCCATCATGATTCTGAAAAAGTAAAATTTTAAAAAATTCAATTTCTCAATTGCGAGAGTTGCATTTCGGGTACTCACTGGCATTGTCAGAGCTCCATGCTTTCCATGTTGCACAGCGTAAATAAGGAACAATCTTGATACCACAGCATGTTCTGCTGGGCAGTGGGTATAAGGGTAAGGAAGGCCGCCTCAGCGGTCCAACAGTTCCTGAAATAGGCAATGGCAATGGAAGTGGTGCATGCTATCCTTCTTCATTGCAGAACTAGTTTGGTTGGCTTCTCACTGACACAATTAAGGGGAAGCCTGCGTTGCACTCTCATCTTGCTGAGTATCGGAAAGTGCATTTTCATTGCCCACGGGACAATGCTTGACAAGCGTTCTGAGAGCACTCATTGTGTGACTTTAACAATGCCGGTGATTTTCACCCAAGTTGGCTTCTTTGGTATCTGGACAACATGAAGAGCTAAGTGCTGTCAACACTCATGAAAGCACCAAGTGGGAAGCATTTCAAGGGTTTTAGAGTAATAGTGCTCCAAATATTTGAGGCTTTATTATTCTCATAAACAGTAGTAGAATGCTTCTCCTGGTGACCTTCAGCTATTATGATCATATGCAGAGGAAACTGCTTGCAGTGACAGACTGATTTTGTGAGCTTTGTGATCCCTGATCTGATAGCTCACAGTGCTTCTGCGAAACCAAGACTTTGTGTGCCACAGTGTTCACAGACATGCCAGTGCAGGCTGGGGCAGACTGCTCTCGGCTGGGCCCTGGTCCCCACCAGGAATCACAGCCTATGACTTATTGAGTCCACAGAAATAAATGTGAGAAGGTATGTGCTGGTGGTGGACAAACAAAAAATAAAAAAACATATATAGAATATTGCTTTTTAGGGAACTGTTATGGTTTTCTTATGCTTCCATGTGCATTCTTTTACATGGCTTCTGGTACATGTACAGTATGGTGAGTTCTAAGACAGAAGAGGCAATGATTAATTATAGGATTTCTAGGGATTGATATTACTTACCCACCCATTGGACTTTGAAGAAGCCTGGTGGAGCCTGCCTGTGAGCCCTCCAAGTACAGATGCCCATAGACTCGTCTACCCTCTTAAGACTGCTTTGTCAGAGAGCAGCAATCCCCCTCTTGTTCCCAGTGTGCCTTCTCTTTGTGGGTGAATTTATCATCTTTGTACAAATAATGATTTTCACCAAAGCTTGAATTCTTTTTTCCTTTTTAAGAGAATAATTTTATTTCTTAAACACATCGTGTTTTACATTGTGTCGTCCTTCATTAGACTAAATATTCTTAGAGACCATATCTTCTAGCTCATTGATCCTCCCTCTCAGATGTGTTGAGCAGGGAACATGACATTTGCAAAGTTAATTGAAAATATACAGCTAATGTTTTATTGAAGTATAATATACCTGCAGAAAAGTACACCGATGATAAATGTATGGTTCAGTTAATTACAGTGGTATCTCAGTTCATGAATGCTTTTGTTTGTGAACAATTTGGTTTGCAAACATGGTGTTTGGCAAAATTATGTTTTTGTTTGTGAATTCTACACTGGGTGTCAAACACACCTGTCGCCATCCTTCCTGCATAACCACAAATGGGGCCATCTTTGCCAGAACTGTGGAATGAATTAAGTTCAGGAACGGAGGCACCACTGTGGGGTCTTGTGAGCGTATCTGACATCCAGAAAATTTGTGTTTTGTTCATATCCTGAGAGTTTGTGGAGACTAAGATTAAGGGAAGTAAACTAATTAACCTGGCAGAGGAAATTTCAAGGCAGCCCCAGAATTCAGGCTGCAGCATGGATAAGATTGATTGCTTTTAGCTGGATTCACAGTAAAACCGAACAGCAAAGCAAAATGATCTGTAATTCTTCCTAGTCACTTCTGGTGCTTTATGCCTTACTTTTTGTCTAGAAAGTGATTACCTGGAAAGTAGGGGCAAGGAAGAGCATGGTTGCTGAAAAGCTCAGCATTACAATGAAGTCAAGTATTTTGAACAATGGACAATAAAAACGATAATTTGAGATCATCTCAGGGATCAATTGTCAAACCCAGTGTAGGTCCCAGAGTTCTGGGGGAGGGGCGGGGCAGCAGGACCATGAAAAGATTGAAACATAAAAATAACAGGCAGCAAGCTGAGGTTGGGCAGAGCCCTCTGTCCTGTACATGGGAGGAACTGCTCAATTGCCGCAGCACATTTATTTATACATTTAGAAAGTTGATGTCAGATGATACTCCTGTGCCCAGCAACTAGCTCGCTTCTCACATTCCATAATCTTGAGGCTGGAACACCTAGTCACTCTGGTGCGTTATGCTCTCAGACTGTTCCTCAAAGCTCTGTTCTCTGAACTTCATCACTAATACAGCCACTCTCCACAGTCAGCAAGACCCCACAATTCACAGGCTCAAGGGTACAAAATTTTTAAATTTTTATTTGAAAATAGAGCTCCTGGCCACTCTGATCAAGAAGAGTCACATAGATTTTTTCTCTTTTCATAATATTTTGGTTTCATATAAGGTGCATACATATTATACTTACAGACATTATTATACTGTATGTCTCTTATCATTAAATAGAGTGTAGCTGTTTGCGTATGTTATTTTTTATACCTGGATTATATCAAAGATTCAATAACTAATACTTTCTACCTTGTCATTTTCCCAGTGGTTGTCTATAGTACAAGAAGCCGACATAATAACCTGTCCAACCACCATTAGTGCAAATCTTGCCTTTCATAGACTTATGTAGAAGCACAGCGTTATCTATCCCAACTGTACTGTCTTTACACACACATCATGATTCCTCCTTTCCATACCTCTTCCTTTGTCTACACCTGTCAAAGGTGGGCACTCAAATGTCATTCAACTAACTTAGGTTCTTGAACTCGACACCACAATCCAACACAGTCCAGCATTCCACAACAATAGTGAGTTATTATGGCCCTACGATGTATACTTCATTTTTATACTTTTCTGCTGGATGGTTAAGACCTAGATAGAGCAAGACTTATATACCAACACATGTACTTTATGTTTCTTATGTGGTCAGTGAAGTCCCCTCAGGGTTTATCTTGTAGTCCTGTACATTATTCTGTAGATCTTTTGTCTGTGTCATCCATGTGGATGAGTCACGGCCAATGCTTGACCAGTTTGCTCTGTGTGAGAGCTTGAGAGAAAGTTTTCTCTCCATGTGACTCTCCCCAGGCACACTATACGTCATCAATCTCTTTCCTCTGTGGCTCCATAATCTCCTTGTTCAGAAAATTTGGAGCTCAACTGAGTTTCATGATGTTGCAATACAGGTTCTCCTATGTCCTGAGTCTTCGCTGACCTCGAAAGGCTAGGGCCAAAGTGTTGGCTGGCCTTGTGACTCTTCTATTTCTCCAACTCTGATTTGTGAACGTAGGTTGTTTACCATCCAGAAGAAAAGCTGATTAGTATCCTGCAGCATATGCCATTCACTTTGCCTTATCTGATTCAATTGATTTTAGTTGTTTTTGTATGTTTCCTTTTGTATTTCTGCTTTCACTTCTTATACTAGGGAGACTATATGATATTTACACATGTGTGTCTGGTGTATTTCACTTATGAGTGTTCAAGTGGCATCCACTTCAGTATAAATGCTTCAAACTTATCATTCTTAATAGCTGAGTAATACTCCATTATATAGAAATACATCTTTTTCAACCATTCCTCATGTGATGGACATCTTGGTTGTTTCCAAGATTTTGCTATCATACATTGTGCTGCTATAAACATAGGTACACATATATCACTATGATACAATGTTTTCAGATCCTTTGGAAAAATTCCCAGTAGGAGATAGCCAGCTTGAATGGGATTTCTCGTCCTACTCTTTTGAGGAGTCTCCACACTGACCTCCACAATGGTTGTACCAGTCTACATTCCCACCAGCAGTGGAGAAGTGTTCCCTTCTCTCCACAACCTCTCCAACATCTGTTGTTGGTTGATTTCCTTATGATAGCCATTCTTTCTGGAGTGAGATGGTATCTCAGTGTTGTTTTTATTTGCATTTCATGGATGGCTAGTGATGTGGAGCATTTTTTCATATAGTTATTCACTTCTTTAATTTCGTCCTCTGAGAAGTGTATATTCATCTCAGATGCCCATTTCTGAATTGGGTCTTTAAATTTGAGATCCCTGTTATATCTTAGTTCTTTATATATTCTAGACAGTAGTCCTCTGTCTGATTGCTTATTAGTTAGGATTTTTTCAAAATTTGTAGGTTGTCTTTTCACTCTGTTGAAATTTCTTTTGACATGCAGAAGCTCCTTAAGAAGAGTTGATCCCTGTTGTTGATTCTTTCAAGTGCTTCCCGTGCGAATATATGTTTGTTCATGAACCCTTTACCTGCCCCTGTGTCTTCAAGAGTTCTTCCTACTTTCTCTTCCAGGAAATTGAGTGTTTCTGTTTTAATATTTAGATCTTTAATCCATTTTGACTTTAACTTAGTGCATCGTGATAGAGCTTGGTCAAGTTTTAGTTTTCGGCATGTAGAAAGCCATGTTTTCCAGCACCATTTGTTAAAGAGGCTATCTTTCCTCCAGTGAGCTTTTGTAGCCCCTTTGTTGAAGATAAGATGGCTGAGTGCTTTTGTAGATGCCTCTGTGTCTTCTAATCTATTCCACTGATCCTCAGGTCTATTTTGTTGCCAATGCCATGTTGATTTTATCACAGTGGCTTTGTAGTATAATTTCAGATCAGGAATTGTGATGCCTCCTGCCTTGTCTTTATTGGCCAAGATTGCCTTTGCTATTCTAGGTTTTTTGTGGTTCCAAATAAATTTTAGGAGTGATTTCTCTATGTCTGGGAGGTATGTTGGCAGTTTGATAGGGATTGCATTAAATCTGTACAGCAATTTTGGGAGTATGGCCATCTTCACGATGTTGGTTCTTCCTATCCAGGAGCATAGAATATCTTTAGATTTTCTGAAATCCTCTATAATCTCTTTTCTTAGGGTGTTGTAATTTTCCGTGAAAAGATCTTTGACTTCCTTGGCTAAGTGAATCCCATGATATTTCATTTTCCGCGGTACTATTGTAAAAGGTATTGCTTCTATTGTTTCCCTTTCATGTGCTTGTTATCTGTGTAGAGGAATGCTATTGACTTTTAAGTACTGATTTTATATCCTGCTATGATACTGAATTTCCATATCAGTTCTAGTAGTTTTTTGGTGGAATTTTTGGGATCTTCCAAGTAAAGTATCATGTCATCTGCAAATAGAGATAATTTAACTTCTTCTTTTCCTATTCTTATTCCCTTTATTTCTACCTCTTTTCTAATGGCTGTTGCTAAGAATTCCAAGACTATATTGAATAGGAGGGGTGATAGAGAACATCCTTGTCTTGTACCTGATTTAAGAGTAAAAGATTTCAGTTTTTCCCCATTTAGGATTATATGAGCTTTTGGGTTACCATAGATGGCTTTTATCAAGTTAAGATAGAGTCCATCTATTCCAATTTTCTGTAGGACCTTGAATGTGAATGAGTGTTGGACTTTGTCAAAGGCTTTCTCTGCATCAATTGAGATGATCATGTGGTTTTTAGATTTCAGTCTATTAATATAGTGTATGACATTTGTAGATTTTTGAATATTGAACCATCGTTGCATCCCTGGGATGAATCCTACCTGGTCATGGTGTATGATCTTCTTGATGATTTGCTGTATTCTATTTGCCAGAATTTTGTTGAGTATTTTTGCATCTATGTTCATGAGGGAAATTGGCCTGTAGTTCTCCTTTTTGGTTGTGTCTTTCCCTGATTTTGGAATCAGTATTATACTTGCCTGCAGAAATGACTTTGGGAGGACTTTTTCCTTTTCAACTTCATTAAAGAGTTTGTGGAGTTGGGGATTATATCTTCTATAAATTTCTTATAGAATTCAGCTGTGAATCCATCAGGACCTGGACTTTTCTTTGTCGGTAGGCTTTTTATTACATTTCGTTGGCTGTTATCGGCTTATTGAGGGTTGTTATATTTTCTTGATTCAATTTTGGTAATTTGTACCTTTCAAGGAATCTGTCCATTTCTTCTGTGTCTTCTATTCTGTGAGCGTAAAGATTCTCGAAGTAACTATTGATAATCTTCTGAATTTCCACTGGGTCTGTGGTGATTTCATCCTTTTAATTCCTTATCGCTTTTACTTGCATTTTCTTTTGCCTCTTTTTGATGAGTTTGGCAAGAGGCTTATCAAGTTTATTTAGTTTTTCAAAGAACCAACTTTTTGATTTGTGGATTCTTTGAACTGTTTTTTTCATCTCAATTGAATTAAATTCTGCTCTAATCTTTATGATTTCTTCCCGTCTTTGCACTGTGGGTTTCGTTTGTTCTTCTTTGTCTAGTTGTCAGAAGTGCAACATTAGGATGCTAATTTGTTCCCTTTCTGTTTTCCTAATGTGTGAGTTCATAGCTATGATTTTCCCTGTAAGAACTGCTTTCATCGCATCCCATAAATTCCGGTAAGTTGTACTTGAATTTTCATTGAATTGTAGATATTGTTGAATTTCTTCTTGAATTTCTTCTGCCACCCATTGATTGCTGAGTAGGGTGTTGTTTAGTTTCCATGAATTTAGTGGGTTTTTCTGGTTTCTTTTGTCATTTATTTCCAATTTCATTGCATTGTGGTCAGATAGTATGCATGGGATAATTTCTATTTTCTTGCATTTACTGAGGCATGACCTCTGGACTAGTATGTGGTCTGTTTTGGAAAATGACCCATGTGCAGCTGAAAAAAATGTGTATTCAGCTGTGGTTGGGTGGAACACTCTGTATATGTCCACCAGGTCCATTTGTTCCAAGCTCTGGTTCAGTTCTGCTACTTCCTTGCTAATTTTTTGTCTGGTTGACCTATCTTTTTGAGATAAGGGTGTGTTAAG
>PVKA01007359.1:0-78230 GCA_004027165.1 Ctenomys sociabilis
CGGGTTCTTGTTGCTGTGCCTGGGCCCCTCCTATCCAGAGAAAAGCCCGCCGTTTTATGATCCTACCAATGCCATTTAAACACGTGTATAATTGTGATTGGTCTGTAAAGTCTATATAGCTTCTTGTATCAGGAAATCCGCCATGCTTGCACGATAGGAGCCGCGGGTAGCGGACACATGTAGAGGCTTGCATCCCACTCAATAAAGGCTTGCTGAACCCGTTGCTGAGTGTCTGAGTGTCTTCTTCCGCGGGACGGGAGCGGCGACGGACATCTCTTAAAGAAATCATTCTGTGCTAACATTTTCAGTTTCAGAAAACCAGGCATGGTGTGCACCCCTGTGATCTCAGCACTCAGGAGGCTGAGACAGAAAGATCCCTGGGCTACAAGGTGAGTTCAAGGCCAGCCTGGACTGGGTAATGAGACCCTGTTAAAAAAAATGAAAGAAAGAGAGCAAACACGTGAACACACACACACATACACACACTCACACATCCCTTTTCTCTCCACTGTTAGGAACTCCTGTATATTTTTATCTGCTTTTATCCACTTTAAGAATGATCATTTTCCCATTTTGGTGACAAAGGGACTATGGCAGAGAAGAACTTGCTGGAGCTCATAAATGATACAGCAGGGCCGACCTCTGAGCAGCAGCTCTTGGCAAACTCCTTCCCTGTTCTCTTTCAAGAGTGAGTGTTCAGATGTACACTCTTAGAAGAGACCCCGCTCCATTCCAACCAAAACGAATGCCACTCGCGGAGCCGCTGCTTCCTGCTTACGCCCACGTCTGGCACGGCTGCGACCACTGGACCTCTCGTCTGCCCCTGGTGGAGTACACTGGGTAGGCTGCTGTTTCCCACATGTCACACTCTCATGCGAGCAGCAGCACCTGGCTCTCTGAGCCCTAGAGAAGAAATCTCAGCCCTGTGGTGTGAGGGACCCAAGCGTCAGTCCGGTCAGTCCAGCCAAAGTGAGTGGGAAGGATGAACGCTGCATCTCCAAGCTTGCAGAAAGCTGAAGTGACAGAGCTTGTGTTCCTGTTCAAAAATGAGGTGGCAGTTGCAGCCCAAACCCTTAAAGTTTATTTTCAGAAGTCAAGAAACTGCCCATAAACTCTGCGACTCGTCCGGGCTTGGAGGCGGCACTGCAGCGGGCCCTGCTGCCCACTCTCTCAGTCCGTGCAGCTGCCCCTGCCTCAGTCTGATCTCAACACGTGGCGCGGTGACTGCACAGTCCACAAGTGTGCCAGCTTTGGCATGCCGGGCGCTTTGAGCTAAAGGAGACTCACAGTCCCTCTGGTCTCCTCATTTTTCATGGGGCCTTCTCTCCTGAATCAGAGGAAGGGCTTTCTCTGAATTCCCCTCCCCAGGTAAGGCTGGGACCTGGAGAAGGAACCTGCAAGAAGAACTGCTAGAGCTGGCATCACCCGTGCCCAGGTGGACGCTGCCCTGGCTGCACATTCTGGTCTGTCATTGGCCCTCAAAATAACTTCCTCTTCTTCCAACATGGCTTTGGCTCCATGCCGGTCCTCCAGGAAGTGGCCCTTCCGTGACTTCCTGCTTCGGGGGACTGCAGTGCCTCTGTACGTCAGGGAGTGTCTTGGTTACTTTTCTCTCATTGTTGAAACAGAATACCTGATGCCCAGAATTAAGGGAGGAAAGGTTTGTTGAGCTCACAATTTGTGGCGGTTTCAGTGCACACTCAGCTGGTTCCGGGGCAGAGCGGCACAAGGCAGAGGACAGCAGTTCAATGTGTGTGTGTGTGGGGGGGGGGGGATAGCAAAGCAGCAAGAGCAAAGAGAGAGAGCAGCAAGCAGGCCTCTTCCCTCCCTCCTATTGTATGCAGGCCACTGGCCCCAGGGCAGGTACAGCACTCACATTCCTTATCTCAGCATTCCACCTGGAATCAATCCTAAACTGTAGAAGCCCGCCCCCTGAACACGCCAGGCTTGGGGGGGGGGCACCCAGATATAAACCACAACTGCCGTTCACACATCATTTCTGTGTCCATTGTCCTTTGCTTCAGCAAGCTCAAGACTTCAGGACTTGGAGAAAGGAAACCTCCCTTTGCTCTGTAGCTTCTGCAGCAAAATGGACCTAAGCAGTCCCACCTGCCCCTTAGAGCCATTTCTGGGGACTTGATGTAGTATAGGGAAGTGAGTAAGGACATTTTCGAGCTGATCGACAAGGTTTAGAGCTAGAGAAATGGTGGAGGGGACCCAGGATGGCAGCTGCTGTGGGGCCACTAGAAGCTTGAGGAATGCCCTCGCCCAGTGTCCTGTGAGGCTGGGACATGTGTACCATTCAAGTGACTCAGACACTCTTGGTAAACACAGAGCCTCTGTATGGAGCACGAACATGACCTGAGGGCCCGAATCACAAGCAGAGCATCCTGCCAGCTTCCACTCTCCATCAGCCTGTACAGAACATGAAGTAGGTGGCTTAAAAACGGTCACCACAGGAGGAAAGGTCCATTCCCTAAGTGAGACGAGTACTGCTTTTCTGGGTGGGGAGGGCACCGGCGGACAAAGTGGCCCAGCTTGTGAACCCCAGAGGAGTTATTTCATTGCTGAGCTGAGCCCGTCCGAGTGATGCTAGTGGGGAAAGGGTGGGGCTGAGTCCCCACCCATCCACCACAAGGTCCCTGTTCTGTTGGTGAGTACAGTGCCAGAAAACCAACAGATGACTTCATTCCAAGATGAAGGAGGAAAGCTGAATGCAGTGAGTCTATTAGGCACTTTCATCTGACAATAAAAATGAGTTAATGGCTAAAATGTGTTTTCAAATGTTTTAACACTGAGTAATGGCACTCAAATAGGAAAACTGCCTTGAATATTGTCATCGATCATTAATACGGTAGTGTCCTTCTGAAGGGCTTGGCATTCTCTGTGGGATACAAGCCACTGGAGCCCAGTTGTAAAACAATCCATGGGAATTTGCAAAAAACCCAAAAAAACAGAAAAACCCCAAGACCCCATTATGGAATTCAACAATTAAGTGCAGGCTTAAAATGGCCCTTTCGCTGTCTGAGTTCAATTTTTGAACATAGACTATTACCTCATCATGGCTAATTTTTCCATAAACACTAATGTTAGAGTAGTAAAAAGAGTCTCCAAGACATAAAGGCAAAATTAGATTTTTTTTTTTTTTAAGGGAATGAAAGTCAGTGCCTCCCTCAAGTTCAAATGCAAGTGTGGAAGCTATCACATAGAGACTCCAGTTCTGGACTGGCCCAAGGCTTACAAATCATTAGTGAACATGTCCTCCTTAACTTGTGAAGCCAAAAAGGCAGTTACAGGAAACCATTGCAAGGGTCTGCTGCTTACATAGGAGAGCTGACAGTCCCAGCTTGCTCTGGCCAAGTCAGTTTCGGGCCCTAACTGGTAACCTTTCCTCTCTGTCTGCAGCTGCTGGCCTTGACATCTGTGTGCATTCCTCTAGCATGGCAACTTTGCTGCACCCCAAATGCCCAAACGTCTCACACTCACAACTCCTCCTCCTCCCGTCCTCCCCAGTGGAGCTTCCACATCATGGCACTGAAGCAGCCAAAGACCGAGGCCTCATCCAGCTCTCTCTGCCTGCTCCTGCTTCCGGATGATTCTTGAGGAATAACTTTGTACTTCTGCATCTCTTGGGTGCTTGCTCTGCCTGGGGTCTTTCCCTGAGTTGAAGTCACTGGGCCTGTCCACCCCTGTCACCCTCACTCCCACACTGGATATTACACTAGATAGTTCACCAGCCTTTGCCCCTGGTACAGGACAAATAGTGGTGAATTAAATTTCTCATTTCTACTATCTTATGCTGTCATTATTGGCAACTGCATCACATATCTATTCCCAGAAATTCTCTTCATGGGGTGAAATAGGTCGGATCTGGTCAAAGCCCAGGAGACAAGTACTGGGAAAGGAATACTTCTGAGAGCAACACACCCTCGCTAAAGAATTCATCAGTCCCAGGCCACAGACTGACTTGAGTCTAACTTGTCTTAAATTGGGGACACCTGGGTACCCAAGGCCACAGCAGCACTGAGGTGCCCAAGCAACAGGGGAAGCATATTTTTTTTTTATCAGATTTAACTTGGAAAATGGAGAATGGGGGGAATCCAAAAATTGTATTAGTCGAAAAACATGTGCCGAGGGCCGGAGCACATACTAAAGCCCTGAAAAACTGGTGTCCAGGGATGGCAGCAGGCTCCTCTCAGTCTCAAGCCTCGGGGGCACTCAAAGTGCCAGAGCCTCACTTCAAATCTCCACACAGGCATGGCTCTGCCTTCTTCAGCTTTGAAAGGAACAACTACGCTGCTTTAACTGCAAACAAAAGTAACTTCAGGTAAAAGCCCTGGCTTTGGAGACATAAGCCTGAGCTGGGGCAGGAAAAGCAGATATGGGGTTAGGAGGGATCTGCAAGGGGGCCCACGTGTACATCCGGCCTACTTCTGAGCCAGGCCTGCCACCCCCTGGATAAGGGACCTGGAGCTTATGAGCAAAGCAGGCAAGACACGTGGCCAAGACGCTGCAGGTGAAGGCCAAGTGCGCGAAGCCTGTAGGGAACTCCCCTTCAAGCTGCAGCCCCCCCCCTAACCTGACCCTTAGTCTCAGGAGCAGAGACCTGCACTGGGCTCCATATTCTTCAGGCTTTGTTATTTTCCACCTCTGCTGTGTCCTTTGCCTGGAACCCTCTCTCCCTTCTCCTTGAGGATGTTATTTTTTTCAGTCAAATTAAACATTTCCTCCCCTAGCATCCCTCCCTCCAGGCAGCAAGGCCAAGCGCCCTTTCTGCACACGCTGTCTTATTGCCACTCATCTGAGAGACAAAACACTCTTCGTTGGTATTTTCAGAAACGCATCAGATAGTCACCGAGTAGCACAATTCATACAGATGCCAACTACAGAAACACAAAGCAGATCAACAGTCATCCTTAAAAACAGGTGGGGGAACAGGTGTAGTGGGCATGGCTATAATCTCAGCAGTTGGGAGGCTGAGGCAAGGAGGGTCGCAGCGAATTGGAGTTAAAGGTCAGCCTAAACTGTGAAATCCTTTCTCAAAAAAAAAAAAAAGTAAAACCAAAACAACTAAACAAAAACCAGGTGGGGAAATAAACAGACTCCAAGATATCAGCACTTAGTGATCCTTTTGTTTGGGGGTCCCCAAGTGCCCTGAAAATCCGATGCTGCTCAACCTTCTATTAACGCACACAGACACAGTCGCAGGAGATGCAATGAATGCGTGGATGCCAGAACAGAAAAGGTCCAGCTATTTTAGAGCCGGTTTCAGTCTGTAGAGAGCCAAGGTGAATGAAGGGTGCCTTTCCAAGCGTGCGGGCGCTGAGGGAGGTCGATCTGTGTAAACGCAGGAGAGCGGAGCCCCGGGGGCACAGGCCTGGCCTACACGCCCACGCGAGCTCCCTGCGCAGCCTCCATCAGCCCAGGGCCGCTCGCTGCGCCCCCTTCCCAGCGCTCGGAGAACCGCAGCCCCGGCCGAGGCCGTTTTCTCTCCGCGCATCCTCAGTTTGCTCAGCAGCCAGAGAAGGAAACCGCGGCCACCCACGGCCCCCGGAGAGGTGGTGGCGTCGCTGCGCGGCTTTTGGAGGGCCTTCGCCGAGCTGCGCCAGCTGTGCGCGTCCAAGCCCCAGTATTCGGCACACGCACGCGAACACTCTGAGCTCCCGCGGACCCGCCTAGCAGACCCGCTCCGGTACTGGGCGCGCGGCGCCCTCTGCTGCCAGCGCCCGGGCGGGACTGCGCGGGGACGCGCGCGCTTCCACTCTCTGCCTGGGTTTCCAGTGCAGCGGCTTTGGGATGGGGCCGAGACTCCGAATTTAAGCGGAAGCCCCCACTGCAGCGTGCACCCGCTCACACAGACCCTTTGAACCATGAAAGGATATCACCAGCTACCTACTGCCCAGTCCTCGCTTACGCTGCAGCCAGTGCCCGGGACGGCAGTATTCCCTTCCCGCCCCTACCCCTGTGGTTCAAACTGAGCCCTCTGCCAGAGCTACGGCCACCGCTGGAGCGGACACTGTTGCGCCGTACTTCACCTGGATCTCAGCGCCTCCTCTCGATGCTGTGAGCGATCTGGTAGAATTCTCCACTCCGCTGTGCTGTTCTAACCAACAGGGGTCACTCAGCTGAACCCTGAGCGGAGCTGTGGGCTGGTCCGCATGGTGAGCAGAGCAACAGGAACCTCAACGCTGGCGTCAAGAAGCCCCGGATCGGGCCAGGCTCATGGCTACGCCGTCTTACCCTACGCGTTGAATTCTCTCAACCTAATTTTCCTGCGTCTGAGTTTCATTGTGAAAAGAACGGGGGTCGTTTCTGTCTCTGCACAGGTGGCTATAGTAAAGAGCAAGACGGCATGGGCGTCGTGATTTGGTAAATAACAGTTTATACAGCCAGACATGTAAGCTGAGCCGCCCTCAGCGCTGTCCCTGTTACTTACACCTGCCATCCGCTAGTCTTAGTTCCGTGCTGGCCATAAAGGAAAAGTCTTCTTCCCCATACAACTATTGCTATCCGAGGCTCTGAAGATGACTTAGAGTGCGTGTGCTGATGACCCTGGGTTCCTAAGCCGCACCACATCCCCTCCCCTGCAGTCCGTACTCGACTTCAACCAGACACCGACAGGCACAGGGCCAGCATGAAAGATTTAGGCACCTGGCTCAAAATCTGCCCCTCGCCTGATTTATCCTCAGAGCAGATTTATGCTCCAGGAACTCAGGCCAAAAGTGTTGGTGTTACCTACCTGCTGCCTTCTTTTATGTCCTGTATGCAAGCCACCAATCCCACTGGCCCCGGATTTGGGGTCAGCCATGGATCCTGTCATTTCTCTCGCCCTCCATCAGCAGTGCCCCTTGCCAAGCCATCACTTCTCGCCTGGACTGGCCTCAGTGCCTCCCAAGGCCCAGCCCGCCAGCCTTGTTCCTCTGATAGATATAGCAAAGCCTAAAAGCTACCCTGGTCCCTTCCCTTCTTAAATTCTGTCATGACTCACCATCCCAGACAGGCAAGGTCCCGCCATGCCTGTCAGCATGACCTTATGTGCATATCTGGAGGCTGGTTAGAAAGCCACAGCTCTCTGCAGCCAATGGTCTGAACCCAGACAGCACTGAGCAACAATGGATTCAGGAAACTGCACTCATGCCGAGAGCGCCTCTGGCCTGTCCCTTGAAGCTCTCCGGACTGCAAGCTCTTTAGAAAGGATAGGACAGCAGTCACAGTGCCTGCCTTCAAAGCCTCCATACTACCTCAACACTGACCATCACAGATCGGGGAGTGTACAGAGCTTATTTCTGTGAATGGCACTGATTTGGAAATGAAGTGGCATGGATGAACCACTAAAGAAAACTTGCCCTCAAGCCTTTTGCTGTGTATTTAAAACATCAAATATCATAGAAGGCACTGGTCCACCAACTACAAATTATTTTCATACATTTAATAAAGCAGGCCCTCAGGCCTAGGCAGACTGATTTAATCTGTTGCCTAAGGGTATACATACACACACACACATCGGTCTGCAGTGGTCCCTCACTTACTGCGGAAGCTACACTCTAGACACACACTCTTGAGATAAGTGAAAAGGAGCAAATTAATCGTTATATTTATTTTAGTATTTATATATATTTAAAGCTTAAAAACCCTTCCTACACTCTTATAAGCCTTTCCCACACTTTTAAAAATACTTCTAATATTCTTAGCCATTTTCTAAACTCATAAACCTACATAATTTTAACAATATTCATACGCTGTATGGCATAGTATGTATTTATCTGCTAAAGAAATACATATTGTAAACAATGTATTTTATTTTGACTTAATATTTTTAAATGTTAGAATTAACATTTTAAATATATCTTTATATATGTAAAACTTTAGGCAAGGTCATTAAAACCACAAATACTATGCATATAAAAATGTATACAGTACTGTACACTACTACAAAATCTTGTGATAAAGTGAAAAATCTACAATAAATATTTTTTTTAGGGGTTAGGAAAGGGCCTGCAGGGTATTCAGGATCTCACTACTAGATCGGACTTGCAGTTAGTCTCCTGTTTACAGCCTCCCAAGAGCTGGGATTACAGGCGCACGCCACTATGCTCAGTCTCAACTGCCCTCTCAGCATGCCCAGGGGACAGAGCTGGCACAGCAGACCTGGGGGATTGAACTCCTGGCCCCTGTGCCTGCTTACAGGTGCTCTAATCCACTGAGCTATTTGGCTGGCCCCACGAAAAATAATTTAGATTATTATTTTTTGAAAATCCAGGAAACAGTGAATTTGTGAAAGTTGAACCAAGAAATAGTGAGAGACTACGGCATAGAGAATTAAAATCTTTTTTTGACACAAGGTCTTGCTATGCAGCTCAGGCTGGCCTTGAACATACTGTGTAGTCTAGGCTGGCCTCAAACTTACAGTGATCTTGCCTCAGCCTCCTGAGTGCTGGGACCATAGACTCACTATGACAGCTGGCTGCCCACAGGTATAAATATATTTATCTCGTTCAGGCTGTTTCTCTTTGGAATTCTAGCAGTGATTGAAGATCTCCCCTATATCCAGCCCTGGAGCTCAAATTAAGCCTCACTAAAACCATAATAACAGCAAAATTTTAATAGTAAGGAGCTAAGTTGAGGTTGTTGCACAAATACTACAGCTGGGTTCACTGGTTTACAAAAATCCCGAGATGACTGAAAAAAAATGCCAGTGAATCCTCCGGAAGCCTATTCACAGTGTCTGGGAGGTGGCAGCACCTACTCAGAATAAGTTACACATGTGTGGAAAATTTCAAGAAGTTGTAACTCAGGAGTCTCCGTTGTCTCTGCTTCGTGTCTGCCACACCCGGAGCAGCCTCCCCTGCAGTGTCCCTCTGCATGTGACAGTAACTGCTCCTGCACTAAGGGATGTCAGGGACTGCATCTCAGTGATGAGCAAAGTGACCAGGACAGAGAAGGAAGGAGAGAAG
Organism: Ctenomys sociabilis; assembly: GCA_004027165.1. Classification (NCBI taxonomy): domain Eukaryota; kingdom Metazoa; phylum Chordata; class Mammalia; order Rodentia; family Ctenomyidae; genus Ctenomys; species Ctenomys sociabilis. Next base: position 8,955 of record PVKA01007359.1, read on the forward strand.
AGGAGAATGAAGAGGGCAGGAAAGAAGGGAAGAAGCAAGGAAGCAGGGAGGGAAAAGAGTGGGAAGAGAGGAGAACAAGGAGGGAGGGAGAGGGAAGCACCCGTTTCCTGGAGTCCATCCCTGCCTTGCTAAGTGTGTAACTGGTGTCTGCATGTAAAATGGTGTCGCAATAGTTGTGCCTGGAATGCAGAACAAAGAAACTTGAGTCCTTATCATGTCGCCAGGAGTGACTTCTAGAAGGCCCTGGTGGCGCAGGGTGAGTGAACCTGGCTGCATCTGGGGAGGTGGGGTGGGCGCTGTGCTCTGACCCTGTGGCTCCTGGGAGGTTCAGCAGCGGGCATGGCAAAGTCTCCTGGCCTGGGAAGTAGGTTCGGATTTTGCGGGTGCTCATTTAAGCCTAAAACTGCAGCACAGTGAGGTGGGAGGTCCAGGGCCTCAGAGCATGGGCAGCGGCTGGTCTTGTTCCAAGCAACACCTCAACTCTTTCACCCTGCTCTTAGCACCCATCAGAGCTGACAAGCAGGGCCTGGCACCAGAAACCCAGAGGTAACAACCATCCCTAAACAGTTGTCCGAGCCCTCAGCTGAGCTCAGCAGCTATCTGTGCCTGGGCCTAGCCCTGTGTGCCGCCACAGGGTCTCCCTTAATTCTCATCCTAACCCTAAACACAGGCAAGCCATTCAGCTTATCTGTTAGTTTTCCTGGTACTCAGCTAGACCTGGCTACATCCTGAGCCCCTTTTTTATTTTAAGACAGGGTCTCACTAAATCACTGAATAGCTAGGCCGAGCTCAAACTTGCAGTCCTCTTGCCTCAGCCTTCCAGGGTGCTGGAATTACCAGCATGTGGCACTGTGCCCAGTTTAAATAGTTTTAAAGAGTTACTGAATGGTGTAAATTTCTGGAAAGCAGACATGTAAAAGCTTATTTTAGCCACTAAGGGGCGTTATCATCTCATGAAAAATGTCAGACTTCATCAGGTAGGTTCTTGGCATTAAAGCAGAAGTTTGCAAAAAAGGAGAAACCATTTCAATAGCCTGAATATCTTCTAAATAACATTCCACTCAAGGGCAAAAAGCAGTGGAACGCACAGCTGTAATATCTAACACTCGGGCAGACCCTCAATTCTCACTTCTAGGTCATTTCAGAAGCGCTAGTCTTGACCCATTTGCCAGACATGATACCAGTACATTCCGGAAGAAAAAATGATCAGATTCAGCCATTTGGCTCAGCAATCACCCTCTCTGCTTTTTTGACTAAATTCTTCAATTGAGTTTTCCAAAGAGGAAAACATCTGGAGGCTGAATCAACCTGACTCTGGCTATAACCAAGGAGAAAAACAAAGTCAAATCTCTTACTTCAGATTTCTCAAACTGAGTTTCTGTAACTCACTTTGGTGAGGCCGTCACTGAACATTTTATTCAGGACCTGGGAGATACCCTAGTGGCCCCTTAGGGGAAGTCAAGATCCTTGGTTCGTGGTCTGAACCCCCAGCCCTGCACTTGCAGCAGGCAGGACAGATGTACAAGCTGCTTCCACCCACGAGGGCCCTGCGGAAACCAGTCACACACAGAAGAAGGGGCTGAGTCCCTGGAACTTCCCTGTTTACATGGATAAACCAAGGCTACAGTTGGACCAAACAAACATGTGCAGCAAGTTTATCTTCGAACTTCTGTCTCGGTCCCACCCTGTTGTGGAGGCCACAGCTGTGGTCCTGACCTCAACGTTCCCCACTGCCTGGGTTCTGTCCATGTCTGTGGCCACAAGGGACTCTGTTGAAAGCTGTGTCCTGTGTGCCCTGCTGGCTTGTGGGCTGTGCAGACAGACTGGTGCTGCTGCTCTTTCTTCCTTCCACTTGAGATAGCAAGTTGTTATCCAATCACTGGGCAGCACTCATTCTGTGGAAAGCCCTGCTGAGCACGCCCCCCAGGGCACCTGGTGCTAGTGGGGCTGGGTTACCTGCCGCTCATCTGCTTCCTGGCCTGGACCAGAGCTACATCCCTCCACGTGCTGCCTCTTCTTGAAAGCTGAAGTGCTGCTAGCAAAGAGCTCGTTCTAATCCCTATGGCCTTTTCTGGGGCATTTTCCAGGTAAGGAAGCCTAAGTGTGGTGGACTTGGGAACCCATCAAGACCAGCCCTTCTTCCCAGGATATAGATTACATAACACCTTCCATAGGCCAGGCCTCCTTACCCATGGAGCAGCTGGAGCAATCAGCTTTCCATTGTTCCTTTATTCCAATCATGAAAGAGAAGAATTTTCTCTGTGAACTTCCTAGGCTCTTGATGTGCTCCCTAAATCACTGAATTGCCCAGGCTGGGCTCAAACTTGCTGTCCTCCTGCCTCAGCCTTCCAGGGTGCTGGGATTACTAGCCTGTGGCACTGTGCCCAGTTGAAACAGTTTAAAGAGTTACTGAATGGTATAAATTTCTGGAAAGCAGCATCACATGAGTGGTTGTCAGAGAGGCATCACTGCGGCTCTGCCACCCCTTGGCCCACAGAACTACACTCACTGTGTGTGTGTGGGGGGGTGCTGTGTGTTTGAGAACCATGGCCCCTGGATCGGAAGGGCCAGAGTCACCCCTATCCTGGGTCTACACAGGGCACTGGGTGGGTTCAGCAGCCCAACACTGGCCTAGTGCACACATGCCACATAAATGGGATCCTGTGGTAGGAACAGAAGTGTGGCCAGGAGGAGCTGTCAGCTCAGTCCTTGAGCTTGGGACCACATGGTCACACGAAGCTTCACTTTCTACATCATCAACCCTGCTTCTTGCACTTGCTGCCTCAGTTTACTCACTAGAATAAAGGACCAGACAGAAGCGAGACTAGAGTAGTCCTCAGACCCTCTGAATAGTAGTGTTTATGACATTTCCAAGGCAAAGGCTCTGTATGAACAGAAACACCAGGTGTTCCAATGTGGTACTTGCTTCATTTTCTAAGCAGGCAGAATACAGTCAACTCACCGTATGCAGTCACAGATTTAGCCTGACCCTGATATCCGGCCGCTCACTGATCAGGCTGCCTGCATCTCTAAACCACTGCCAGCAGTGGCTCAGCCCTGTAGCCTGCTCGCCTGGTATGAACTGGTCCAGGGTCCTGGCTGGCGCTGGTCAGTGGTTGGCATGGCGACACCGGAGACACTCTTGGCTTGAGCCATCCCTTTCCCTGGCTTTATTGTCACTGTGTGAGATCTTGGCCCAGAAGGACAGAGAAATCCTGAGGGTGAGTTCTGATGTCAGGGGGAGAACAAGAAAGCCTTTGTTGGGCTCCTCTCGGGACCAGTCCAGCCGCGCTTAGGCCGGGCACAGAAGAGTTCTGTGTCACCCAGCTAGGGTGCAGCCCCTGTGGCAGGGACCTTCCTTTGCACACCCTGTGCCCTCTTCCTCCTCTAACACAGAGGGAAGAGGCTGGCGCCAGGCTGTGCCTCTGCCCTGAGAGGGCTTTGGGTCTAACTCCTTCCCTGCCCTGGGCAAGAGTCGCCGCCCTCCTCCTCGAACTCTCTTCCATCTTCTTGCCACCCACCCCTGAGGCACCCTTAGCCATTCCTGCCGACACCCTCCCTCCCCTCTGCTGGTGCAGGCTGGCATTGCTGACTGTGCCCATCCATCCCTGTTTCCAACTTGAGCTTTGTAAACCCATCTGAACCCAGGTGGCAGCCATTGAATGACGGAACCACAACTCACCTCGGAAGTCTATTTCTAAGATTCAGCAGATGATTTAGTTCCAAACAGAAACAGATGACCTTAGCTGAGCACTTAATGCACACCAGGCACTGTGCGTAAGCACCTATGTGCACTAACTCATGACCATGGCAGTATCGTTTAGTTTTCATTCTGCGGCGGAGAATGTGTTCCCTGTGACAGAGAACACACCTAAGGGTACCACTGTGCAAGAGGAAAGGTGAAACCCTGGAATCCTGCTCTCAATAGTGATGGCACACACACCTGCTGATGGCCATTATATCAGCGATTTCTCTGTGTCCACTGAGCCACACCACCCATGTCCCAAGGTAGCCCCTTCCTTAGGACATAGGAACAGACCCAAGTGCTTCTGCAAATGTCATCAGGTCCTCAGGCACCTTCCACCTATGGACACCCCAGAGGTGGCAGATTGCTACTGCCCTTTTTTTGTCCTTGAGTATCAGCATGGTCGGGGCTCCACCCTGGAAAGGGAGTCTTGTGAGGGTCCCAGTGGTTGAGTGGTCCCTGAGGAAATACTGGCCAAGTGGCATTGCCACACAGCTCCTCTGCAGGGCACAGCCAGCCCCTGTGGGGGAACCCTTCCTCCCTGGTCAGGCCAGTGGAGTGGCACTTCCAGTGGCATGGAGAAAGGCAGCCTCACCCGCGGGACTCTTTGACCACCAGACAAAGAAGGGAAGACAGCTCCTCTGCGGGCACAGAGGCCTGAGAGGAGGCCCGAGGAGATGGCATGGCTCCCAGCACACCCCGCAGACGGTCATTTCTACTCTTTTTTTTTTCTGCCTTCCACTACCTTCCTTTCTCCCTCCATTCCTTTCTTCTTGCCTTCCCTCCCTCTGTTACACTGAGAAAATATCTCAGACAGGCAGTGCAATGAGACTCCGGAGAGAAAGCAGCTCCTTCCCTTGTGCCAGCAAGATACACTTCCTGGGACTGAAGGACAGGCCAGGCGGAGCTGGACAGAGTGTGCGTGCAGCAGTACAGCGGGTGTGCTTTCTCTGTCACGCCTCTTCCCAGCCATTTCCTTCTAAATTATTTTGAGCTGCACTATCTGTGAAAGGAGATGTTGTCTCCTCCTGGCTACAGGAGGGTTCTGGTGGGAGACTGCAGGGAGAGAAAAGAAGAAACCCAGGATACACTTTCCTTTCCAGCAGGCTCCTGACAGCAGCTGGCCAGGTGGGATGAAAAGGGAGGGCACATCCTGGGGTCACCCAGGTCCCCAAGGAGCTCCCCCAGGCAGCAGGCACCCACCTATCGGTCCCTTGCCCCAACATCCCTCACTGGAGTGGAGGGAGGACTGGGACCCAGACCACTTGACTATCAGAAGCAGGAGCTGAGCAGTGTCAGAACCAGCACTAACTTCCCTGGAGGAGTATGCACAGGCACCTGCAGGACCGCATGCTGCGTACTGCACCTGCAGGCTCAGCCTCCTGCCTCGAGCAGAGTGCCACGGCTCTCCGGCCATAGCCGCTCATCTGAGGGCATCTCTAGTCGTGAGTTCTCCTCCTTGACTTACCCCTCCCTCCCGAAAGGTCAGGTGCTATCGACCTCCTTCTACAGCCCTGTTGTGGCTCAAATCCTGATCTCTCCTAAAGCCTCACTCAGCTTAGAGCGGCTACTGCCAGGAGGTGGGGCCTGCGGAAGGGGCAGTCCTGAGGATGGAGCTTACAAGGGTTCTTCTTTTTGGCTCCACCCACCTCTCCACTTTCTGCGCCCCCAGCCCTGGGCAGCTCTCCTCTACCAGACCCCTCTGCCCTGCGCCCTGCCTTACAGCGGCCAGCCAAGGACTGAGCCCTCTGCAAACTTAAAAATCCTAAAAAAGCCTCCCCTCCTTTAACTTGTGGGTGATGGGTACTGTGTGCCAGTGATGAAAGGTAACTGAGGCGCTTCCCAATGACCATGGGCCTTGGAAAACACCCGCACTCCAGCTTTGCCCTGCGCGCTTGCGCACAGCGGCTCTGTGATGCGCACGGCTCCTGCGCATCCCAGTGGGTGATTCTCCCACAGGTTCTACCATCCCTCAGCCAGCAAGGGATACAGCAGCCAGCTGCATGAGGCTGTGCAATGGGTTCCAGAAGACGTCTGCTATCATGCACACTCAGGCATGTTCATGTGTCCGTGCACACACAAATACATGCCTACCTCTAGCTGCGTGTGTGCGTACGCAGGGAAAGCAGATGTCAGATGCAAGGTGCAAGGAGATGCAGCAGACCAGCAGCCTTTGAAGCTGCCTTTCCTCCTTAGGTAAAAGCCATGCTAGCAGCCAGCATTTCTGGAAGCTAAAGATGAGTTTTCTCCTACTTTTTTCGGCCTTTTTATTTTATTCTGCTCACTAGCATGGTAATGGGGTCAAAGAAGATATGGGCTCAGACTGGTCCCTTTGCTTCTTCTCAGTCACTGTTGAGAGCAAGGTGGGAGGATGGAGGTGCGGGTTGTTAACAAGCGAGGTGGAGGCACCACCTGTGCATGACAAGCTCTCTGGCTATTTCCTCTCCATCACCATCACAAGGAACTATTTATAGAGTATGGATCTGTAGCAGAAGTATTTCTTTTCCAGATTCCAACTTCTACTCATCCTTCTGAGTCCCACTCTTATGATCCCTCTTGGAATTCACTTTCCTGTGTGCACATGTCACTTTTATCCACTGTCTGCTTCTCCTGCTGTGGGCTATCATCCCTGTGTCTCTTAATTATGGGCTCCTTGACAGCCTGGCTTGGATTACCTTCATGTTCATAGGCTTAGCCCAGGGTGTAATGCACGATAGCTATCTAGAAATTATCTATTAAATGAATGCTACTTCCTCAAGAGAAAACTCCTGTTAATATTCAATGGAAAGAAAAGAGAGCTTCTTCCAGCTGAGCTGGCAAGAGTGGAAGAAAATACTAGAGACCAAAATCCCTACATTCCTATCAGCTACTACAAGCTCTTGCCAGCCGTTCCGTCCTAACAGAAACCAAGCTCATATTCTAAACATTCCCAGAAACCTGTGAACCAAGATGGACATGGAATCTTGTCACCATTTCCCACTGACTGGGGCACTCAGGGGTGTGGTTTTATTCAGAATCCACCACTTGTGGAGCTGACCTGTGCCACCACAATACAAGGAGGGGGGCGATAGTAAGCACTGAACAGAGCTGGGAACCAAATAAAACCCTGCCCTTGTCTTCCACATTCTCAGGCTCACAGGGCCTCGGTTTGCTTCAAAACTGTAAGCAGAGCTGAGCCTGGTGGTGCATACCTGCCACCCCAGAACTCTGAGGAGCTGAGGCAGAAGGATCACAAGTTCCAGTCGAGGCTAGGCAACTGAGTGACTTACCAAGGTGCTATCTCAAGAATGCAAGGAAGAAGAGGAGGAGAAGAGGCCTTGGGAGTAGCTTGGTGCTAAGGTCCTGACTCCAATCCTAAGCTTTGAAAAAAAGATAAGCAAAAACTGCTAAGGACCCTCTGCTGCCTTCAGAACAGACTCACCCCCAGCTTCTTCCCTCAGAGCCCCTTGGCCTTTCAGTTCAGCCTTGTCTCCTTTCCACAGCTGTGCAGATGGCTCGAGCATCTAGCTGTTGGGAGAAGCAGCCCCTGGCCCTGCTTCTTCTAGGTCTGGAAGCTTCTAGGGCCCTTCCCCTGGAATCCCTGTACCCTATCTCTAGGGTAGAGGAGATAACACAGCCCCAAGGCTTCCCTTTCCCTGTCTCAGCCTGGCCAGGGGCCCACTCTTACCACAATGCCGGAAGCTGATGTTGCCAGCCCCTGGAACCTCACCAAGGGCAGATGCCTAGCCCAGCTATCAGCTATCCTGGGATCGGGACAGGTGCTGACACGTAGAAGGCACCCAGAGGCTTGTTCAGTGAAATTCCCTGGAGGCCAAGACTCAGCAGTAGTCTATTGCATAAGTGAGTTCCCAAAGAGCAAGTACACAGAAACTGTGGGAGGTTCTAGGGGATAATTTCTACTCCAGCAGTTGGCTCAGTGAGGATCAGATTAAGGCAACTGTTTACTCTGGCCTGATCTACTGATGAACCTTTCCAAGTATCCTTCCATAGGCACCAGACTAACTCCCAAGGATGGCACCAGGCTTCACCATCTCTAGAGGCTTCTGAGGGAGTTATGCCCTATATGGTAACAGACATCCATGGGGCCTTTGAGATGCACTGGAGAGAAGAGAACAGGATGGGAGAATCTCTGCAAAAGCCATGTTCTCAGGGCTGGCCAAATAGCAGATTAAAGTGCCTGCAAACAGGTACAGGGGCTGGGGGTTTGATCCTTGGGCCTGCCTTGCTGGGCCCCACCCCTGGGGGCTTGCTAAAATGGCAATTGAGACTCGGCATGGTGGTGTGTGCCTATAATCCCAGTTCTTGGGATGCTGTAAACAGGTGGATCACTATGAGTCTGATCTAGTAGTGAGACCCTGAACACCCTGTAAACCCCTCCCTAAAATACAACAACAACAAAAAGCTATGTTCTCCACGAAAGGACGTAAGTGCCTAAGTCCTTACTAAAGTGACCTTCAGGGCCCTCACCATGTGCCCTCACTCCTTCCACTACTCCTAGTTCCTTCTACTCCAAGCTCCCTGCTTGTGTGCAGTTCCAAAAGCCAAACGCTTTGCCCTCCAGAGCCCTTGTTCCAATGACACCTTCCGCCTCTTTCCTTCACCTTCTTCAGGCCCTGCTCAAGTTGGGAGGCCTCCTCCAGGTCCCCATGTCCCATAGCATACCCTCCCATCCTGGTCCCAACTTTCTGTTTGACTCCATGACTCTACTTTTATCTGCTGCATTTTCCCCACAGCACTCAATGCAGCCTACTGTAACAAACATCTGTATCACCCACCATGCAGAGCACTTTCTCCTGTGCTCTGTCCCCAGCTCCCAGGTGCACCCACCACACTGAATATTTGCCAGACTAGTGGATGGTGGGTGCACAGGCCTGCCACAGCCAGCACACCTGGAAGCCCCAGGTGAGAGCTTTCATAGAGCTGCCTGTGGGGTCTGAGACCAGGGCACCCACCCCAGATCAGCCCATTGGAGCACAGTAGATGATGTCTGTTTTCAAGCAACATCTAGGGACACAGAAGGGCATCAAGCACGAAGCTGGAGCGACAGAGCAAACCCTCAGGCTGGCCTGGCTGTGAGGGTCCCCTGGATCAAGCTCCTGTAGGGAAGTTGCCTCTGTAAGGGCCTTCAGTCCAGAGGCTGACAATCGGTTCTCCTTTTGCCACTTGGGACTCAGTGGCATTATAGCCACAGCCTGGACTAGAAGGTTCAGACGGAATCAAGGAGAGGGCCGCAGCTATAGCAAAGTAGCTCCACAAAAGCCAGATGGGGAGAGGCACTGACACTGGCTGTGGGCTGCTAAGAACCATGCTGATGCAGTGTGCTCTTAATCATTGTCAGCCTCCAGGAGAGTGGTTTCCTATCTCACTGGTAGGGAAATGGAGACTCTGGAGTTCAAATTGATCTAAGCAAAATTGCTGAGGCAGTAAGCAGCAGAGCTGCAATGGGATTCTCATTCTAAGAAGCTGTTTCTACAAGCTCACTTCCTTCTTCTGAAAGATGGAATAGCCCAGGGTCACTCTAAAGAAAGAGATCATGAGGAAGAGAGCAGGGGGCATGAGGGTCTGCAGAAGAAGCAAGCCTGGGCCTGATGCCCGAGCCTCCACTCAGCCTTGGCGAAAGCACCTGCAGCTACGTCCTCTTACTTCTGTCCTATGCCCAGCTCAGCTTCATGAAATGCTCAGGGTTTTGTTTTCAAGAAAACTCAGGATCATGTAAGTTAAAAAGAGCTTCTGGATTGCTTTTCTGGAGCACAGCAATCGGCGGGGGTACCCAGGGCCTGCTTACGCAAATGTGTTAATGTGCCAGCTCCGGGGTGACCCTTCAGTATCCCTTCAGGCAGCCCCACCAGTGCAACTGCAGAGCAGAAGTCCTCGCAGATGTGGCCATGCCCTTGCTCCTAAAAAGCGTTCATGACCGGAAGGAAAGGAGAAGGAGGAGGATGGCACAAAAGAGAAGCCCTGTGCTGCGCTGAGCAGGGGCGTGCCCAGCTGCTGCTTGTCCAGCACGCATACTCTGGGATGATAACTGTGTGACATGAATTTGTCTCCAAAAATAGGAAGCAAATCATATCTCTAACAGAAGACTCAAATTCCACTGAGGCTGGCTACCAAATAGCTCCAAATTTGATCACATGGGGAAAAGCAGCCTGACTGCATTCAAAACAGGATGAGGCAATGACAGGCAGCTAATGCTATGGCTCTGACCCCGCTTCCCTCACTTGTCCTTTTGTGTCACTCTATTCCTTGCCTAAACACCCAGTCACTGAGAATAGCACAGGTCCCACTGAGAACACAGCTTAAGAGCCCAGGGGCCTAGGGCCACCTCAGAATTACAGTTTCCTGAGAATTATTGGCAATTATTATTTGTGTCCTTTTCCATGACTTCTAACCAAAGCAGGAAAATCTGGTGAAATCATCATCTTTTGTACTTTTGAGCATTCTGTAAACACACATATTACACATGCTTTACACAAAAAAGTTGATTATCGCCTCGCCATAGCTACTGCCACCTAATATTTGGTACAAGGTCTTACTCTGCAGCTCAGAGGTGGAGCCAGCACAGCCTACAGTTATGGGAATTGAACCCAGACCTTTTGCTTGCCAGGCGGGCTCTGAGACCACTGAGCTATCTCTGCAGCCCCTCTGTCAGCTATTGTTTACCTAAAGATAGCTCATGTGAGGCTTCTGTGTGAGGACTATCAAACCATGTATTTATGAGAACAATTTGTCCTCCTCTATCCACAGTGCTTTCTTGAAGGGTGGAAAAGTTACAGGATAAGGGGTTCCCAGTGCTGGAATCATCTAGGAGATGATCTTGTCTCATAATTCATTTTGTAGTTGTAGAAACCGAGGCTCAGAAGAGAACAGAACCTCAATTAAGGATCAGCAATTAGGAGTTGAATTTGGATTGGAACTCTGGTCTCTGACCCCCTGGACCTTTTTTTTTTTTTATTTTTGGGAAGGGTCTACAGGGTGTTCAGGGGCTTTACTACTAGATAGGACCTCAATGATCTGCCTGAGAACTGACATTATAGGCACATGCCACCACACCCAGTCTCAACTGCTGTCTCAGTGTGCCCCGGGGGTGGGGCCAGCATGGCAGGCCTGGGGACCAAACCCCCAGCCCCTGCGCCTGCTTGAGGGGCTTTCATCCGCTGAGCTAGTTGGCCGTCTCTCTCTACACTCTGAATTAAAAAAAAAAAAAAAAAAACAGCCAAATGACCAAGCTGATTGGTCACACACTCCAAATGAGATGTTTTTTAAAATTAAAATAAAACAATGACAACAACAATGGAAAACAGGTTTTTAAAAGGGGAGATGTGCTGGGTGTGGTGGTGCACACCTACAATCGTTCAGGAGGCTGAGGAAGGAGGATCATTGCAAGTTTGAGACCAGCCTGGGCCACAAAGTGAGCACAAAGCCAGCCTGAACTATCAAAAAAAAAAAAAAAAAAAGATGCGAGGAGGTGGCACATTTTCTAGGTGGCTGTTTTTGTAGTTTTATCACAGGAAACAAAATTGGTGAAACAGGCTGAGGTGGTTTTCATTGTTTCTCATTATAAAAAAAAAGAAAAAGACTGCTCTGAAACTGCAAGCCGTGGACATGGTGTGGGTGTGTGCTGTTTTTAGTGAGAGCTAGTAGGTGTTTCTTTCCCATTCTCCACGCTTCAGAAAAACTAGCACATACGAACTGTTCTCCAGTGAGTATCACCACTTAAGTGACTTTTCTGAAAGTTGTGTATTTCAACAGTTGCTCCTCTGGCACAACATGGAACCTCGCCTGGGGGGGCGAGGACATACTATTATTAAGCAAGTCGCATCTGCCAAGCATGTCGCATGCATGTTATATTTCCCTAATTTGTACTCATAAATTGTGAGATTCCATTAACCTCATTCTTCTGAACTGGGACACTGAGATTTGAATGCCCAGAATTGTAAAGAGAATACAGTATAGAACCAGAAAAAAACAAAAGCCCACATTTAACACCTCAATTTTTTTGTCCATCTAAATTGGATTATTTTTGGCCGGGTGTGGTGGCGCACGCCTGTAATCCCAGCACTCGGGAGGCTGAGGCAGGAGGATTGTTGTGAGTTCGAGACCAGCCTGAGCTACAAAGTGAGCTTAAGGCCAGCCTGAACTGCATAGTGAGACCCTGTCTCAAAAAGACAAAAAATAAATAAATAAATAAATTGGATTATTTTTATTAGATCCAGCCACCAGGAGTGGTATCTATTTATCCCAGTGTTTTAGCACAAAATGTATGAGAAAGCTTTTTGGGGGCAGTCACTGTCCAGCTAAATTCTCTTTTAGACACGGAGATCTGAAGGCCTCCGCTTCCAGCCAGACTCCCAGAGGGGTCGGTGTGCCCCCAAGCCCCACCCCCAGTTGGCTGGGCCCAGCACAGAGCAGGGAGGGACACGGCACTGCAGGAAATCATGATTATTAACGCTCTGGGCTTTGTTCCAGTCCCAGACAGGGATGGGGCAGGAGAGATGGGTGGGGGTGGAGAAAGAGGAAGAAAAAACAGGAAGGGCAGGGGGGTGGAGGGGGAAGGAAGTGATAGAGAAAACACAGCAACTCTGTAATGTTCTCGGCCTGGTGAGAAAGTGATTTCTGACTTACAAACCTGAGGTTGGGACAGAAATGGGGGTAGGGTCCGGTAGAATTGGGGTGGTACCCGTGATGCCATCTCCCCAACAGTGCACCACCTGACACAAGCCTGGGCCCCACACAAGCATGTGGGTGTAGATACCAAAGGTGGAGAGTGTGCAGAGGGATTGTGGGTGAGGCCAGGTTGTCCCCAAGGGTGACGCTCTCGGTGGGATCAGGTGTCAGGGAGAGCAGCTGTAGGCCCATTACTTTCTCTATCAAATAGCTGTATAATTAGAACCTGTTTTTGAAAGGTTCTAAGGTTTGAGCCCAGCCTGGGAAACTGAGAAACTTAGTGAGATCCTGCTTCAAAATAAAAGATAAAGCAGGGCTGGAGATGGAGCTCAGTGCAGAGGCTATGGGTTCAACTCCAGCACTTGCTGCTGGTCGCTGAGTCTGTGTGACCTCAGACCCTGCCTTTTTGTGCACCTTTTTTATTTAATGCAGGTTAGAGAAAATAATAGTATCTTGAACTGTCTCCTTGAACCACACAGAAAACCCACAATGATAAGCTGAGGATGTTTTATTCCTACTCCTAAACCTGGCACTAGGAAAGGGAGTGGAGACGGACCCCTAACAGACAGGTCCTCAAGTCTTAAAACTCCTGCAATCTCTAAGCTGGCCTTGCTTCTAGGATGCTAATGAAAAGCTCACACTCAGCTTGGAAAAGGGACCAGGAAATGTGCGTGGCTCAAAATCTTCTGGGAGAGCTCTGCTATCCCCCACCGGTGACTTTCGCTGACAAACACAGTCTCAAGGTCCCACCGCCCGCAGCCTCTGGGGACCACTCATATTCTATAATTATTCCTCCATCATTCAACAAACTAGAGCAACATGCTGGTGTCTTTGAGAGGAATCCTAAATTCTCTGAAGTGATTGCTGGTGGTCATCATGTGGGCCACCACAGGGCCAAAAGTCCATGAGGAAGAACAAAGACGAGGTAGGTAAAGAGGTGTCAGGTCATGGCCAGGGAGATGGCTCAGTGGAATAAGTGCTTGCCTGGCAAGCTTAAGGACCTGAGTTCAATCCCTGGTTCTGCCAAAAAACAAAGCAAAAAAAAGAGGTGTCAGGTCAGGTCGTGGTCTCCACACCTGCATGACCTTGTGTCCTGCCAGTATGATGATGCTTCTGTCACCATGGATGCAAGGGCAGTATCCCTATATGTTGCCCCTAAACCTAGGCATGAGCACCACTGGGGACAAGAACAGAGCGAACTCTGGTAGCCCCTGGTGGTCAACGAAGTGCTTTTCAACACTGACTCTTTGCTCAGCTCCAGACAGGCCCAAAGCCCAGGGGTAGGGGCTCCATTTTTAAAACAGGAAGTTGTTACAGAGACATGAAGTGATGAATCCAGGGCTACAACCTCTGGTCCAGGGACCCCCGCACTAACTCAAGGCCCTGTGTCTCATGCACGGAGGGGCTGAAGGACAGCTTAGGACAACTGCGTGTCTTCTGTTTGGAAAGGACTGGAGTGGCAGGCGCAGATAGGCGAGAAGATGGGACAGACAAGAGAGGACAGCAGCAGAAGCCCTCAAGGCCACATTCCCATGGTCCAGCGGGCAGATTAAGGCTTCCCAGGCCCAATGTGGGAACCAGATTGTCCAAAATCCGCAGGGCCCCCTGACCAGGAGCCGCACAGAAAGGGTGGCAGCACAGGCTTTTAGCTAACATAGCTGACAAGTCCCACCTCATGATTTTGCTCTGCAAGACTTCCTTTGAAAAGTGGGCTTGTGTGCACCCTACTTTCTGAGTCCTCTCTTGTCTCTCTTAGACAGGAGCTGTCTTTCTTCCAACAGGTACTTCCTACACTTAACTTTGGTTGTTCCTTAGAATTTATCCTTTGCACATTATGATGGTGCATCACACATCCAGCAGGTCCCCTTATGCCATCTGGAGGCTCCTGATAGCATCCCTCTAACACCACAGTCAAGACGTGAACTCAGGCCTTCTGACTCGCACTGGTCTTAGCCAGTACTCAATCCTCCCTCTCAAAGCAGTCACGTTAACCAGTAAAGTGGAGGAAATAATGTGGATTAAGTCAAGGTTCCAAGAATAGAGGATGCTTGGTTTGTGAGGAACCGGGAGAGGCTCCATAGGGAGAGAGGCTCCACAGGCAGGATAGGGGACTTGGCTCTGGGGAGACCAGCTCAGTAGAATAAGTACTTGCCTGGCAAGTGCAAGGGCTTGAGTTCATTCTGCAAAAAAAAAAAAAAAAAAAAAAAAAAAAACCAGCTGAACAATTTCCTAAAGGTAAAGGCTATAAGAGAGGCTCTTTGCCACCAGGTACATGACATTTTGGGCCCTGATCTCACCTCTAAGCCACACTGCTGGGAACCAGTGAAGTGGCTGGAGCCAAGCCACAGGAACTCTGAGCGGTAAGCATACCCAGGCAATGTTTTCACGTAAACTCGCTCTGCACTGTTCTTGCCTATGTTGAGCACTGCTAACCATGCCTATGAACGTAGTCATGGAGAGTTTGGGTGACCCCAGGGTTTGTCATCCAAACTTGTACATTTATGAGGAAAAAAGAGACCCTACTTATTCAAAACAAGGCTGGGGCAAGAGGCAGAAATGCGATGGTCCCAGGCACACGCGTCCCTGGGTGTAACCTGGGGCCCTGGGGCCAGCTCTACTTACATCCAATTGTGTTGCAACTCCATGGAACTTTTCTACGTTCCACTGATGCCACGACTTCTTGTCTCTGCCTCTCCTCCCTCTTGTAAGTTCCCTGAGCTTCTGGATCCCACTGGCTATGCCCTGACTGTGAGGCAGGCACACTGTGGTGGAACAAGCAGTGCAGATCACTTCAGCGAGAAATCTGAAAAGAACTAGCAGACCCGTGAGCCCTGGCAGTCCAGAAACTGGGCCCAGCTCTTCTAATGACCAGTTAGTCCCTCAGTGTGACAGCCGTAGGGCTGTCCTACTAGGGCTGCCTGAAGCCACTGGGCCAGCCATAAGGGTAGCAGCAATGCCTCCTGCTGCCCAGACTACTGGAGAACATATGGCCTGCTGCACAGAATGCAAGTCCGTGTGGCCTGGACATGTCCTTGCCATGGGGCACGAGCCCTGCCTTGAGGCAGTGTAGCTACCACGGCCTCTGTGGTCTCCCTAGACAGGGAGAAGGAGGCAGCACTTAAGCCTGCTTTTATTTTACTTCTTCCATAAGAATCTACTTTAAGAATCACAGGCCAAGAGAAGAAAGAATCTGTTTTTTCTCTGGAAACCAGGAAATCAGTCTCCAATCCAGCTTGTACACAATGCAGGTAAAGTAAAACATCACCAGGAGAGCAGTGGGCACCCATCTGTGCTCAGAGGGCATCATAAGCTCACAGGCCAGGGGTCTCAATGCACAGGAAAGGCTGAGTGGTGAGCAGCGCCCCTCTGTGTCCACACTTGGAGGCACCAATCGGCAGGGCTCTGGGGCCTCACCTGAGGCCACATAGTGAGTTTTTTATTTCTTGCAGAGATGCTTTTGCGAATGACAGCTCTGGCTAAGCTGGCAAGCTCTGTCCCAAGATTAGATCCAAGCACTGGGTTCAGCAGTTAGGCAAAGAGTTTCCTTCTCAAGGGCTGCTACTCAACCCACTGTAGCTCTTACTATCATCACTATCTGTATTTTTGTTTTTTAGGACTGGTGATGCAATTGTAGTCATCTCGGGGCCTGGTACGTGCACACCTTGCAGCTTCCTCGTCCCTTCTGGTCCTCCCCTTCTCTCCCTCTTGAGCATCCTTTTGATTAGCTTTATTTCTTTTTTGGCGGAACTGGGGATTGAACTCAGGCCTTTGTGCTTGCCAGGGAAGTGCTTATTTCACTGAGCCATCTCCCCGACCCTCGAGCATCCTTTTTCTATTTCCACAACCTACTTCCTTCCTGCCTCCTACTGTTTCCCTTTTATTTTGCTCTTTGAATTATTTATACTATGGGTTTCTCGTGTAGATGAAGCCATGCACTATTTAATCTTATGTATCTGCTTTATTTCCCCTAACATTACGGTCTCAATGCATTCATTTTCCTGTATGTGACTCAAGCCTACCCTTTTTTATGGCACAGTAGCTCTCTATTGTGTGCAAACACCACATTTTCTTTAACTGCTCATCTGGTGATGTGCATCTAGGTGGATTCCAGCATTCTGCTCTTATGAGTCATGCTGCTATAAACATGGGTGGGCATTACTGATGTTATTGACATGAAACCTGGGAATAAGAAAAGGGAAGGGCCACCTCCCTGGGAGCTCGTGGGGAAAGCCAGCACAGGAGCAGCCAGCAGCCCAGTGACGGCCCTGGCTCGGTCACACCGACAGTGACAGTAGTGACGCTGACGGGCTGCAAGCTCCCGAGCCCTGACAGTGTGCCAGGCAAGGTGCCAAGCAGCACATGACTGCCACTCTCCACCCTAGATCGACCATCCCGGCAATGGCTAAGCCCCCATTTCTCACATCTTACAGACAGAAGTGGAAGCAGTTCAGAGAGACTGGGTAATGGTGTGGCAGGTGCTTCCCAGGAGGGCAAAGAGACTGGGTCCCCTGACCTTGGCCTTGACTAGGCTGTGAGATCCTTCACAGGTCACTGTGCAGGTTCTCTGCCCTTCACAAGGAGTTTCAGCCAATGCAGGATGCGTGGAGACACACTCCAGCAATTCCCTCTGGATTTTCTCTTCCAAGTGCTGTAACTGTCTGTGTTCTGGTTCCATGTCTTAAATGGCTGAAAAGTTTTTAGCTGGGGAACCATACCGTACTCATCTTACAGATGAGGCTAACTAGGCCACATGGATGCTTAATTTGTGAAATTTGGCTTCTTCCAGGGTGGAATCAGCTCAGTGCAACTGGGGAAAGAGAGGAGTGGCAAAGACACAGGCGGTAGCAAGAAGCTGGTGTTGGCCGGCAGGGCCTGAGGGCGGGGCCTGAGGGCGGGGCCTGAGGGCGGGGCCTGAGGGCGGGGCCTGAGGGCGGGGCCTGAGGGCGGGGCCTGAGGGCGGGGCCTGAGGGCGGGGCCTGAGGGCGGGGCCTGAGGGCGGGGCCTGAGGGCGGGGCCTGAGGGCGGGGCCTGAGGGCGGGGCCTGAGGGCAGGGCCTCAGGGCAGGCCGGGAAAGCCAGCTGGGGAGACAGGGCTGTGGGGAGAGTCTGTGCTGTGTCCTTGGCTTCACCTCTGGGCAAACGTAAGTGGTGACCTGGTCTGCACACCGGAAGGAGGGTTAACTGTGGTGCCTAATACCTACTAAGTATGACAAAAATACGGTTATATGCATATATATTTTTTTAACATGTATTACAGTAGAAGACACATCACTTTGAACACACTCATCCCTTCATTTTTGCCACTTTCTTCAGGAGCCTGGAGCTGGTGTCCGTGCCTCCTTCCTGAGTGTCTTTGTGAGGTGTGATCAGAAATACAGTGACTATACTGCGGAGCACCGCCCCCCACAAGGAAAGGCTCATCCACCGTAGTCATGGCATCCAGAACCTTGCGACTTCTAGCTCTTTTTCAAAGCCAAAATGACCAAGAAAGGGAAATGTTTTGAATCCATTCAGGACACCAAGGCAGCCAGGATGGGGAAGGTAAAGACCCTCGGGAAAGTGGACTCCAGAGCTGCCACAAAAAGCCACAAGGATAATGAGAAGAACGTGTGTGAAGACAGGCAAAGGATTTGGGGCTGATTCATGGCAACTGTCTTTTGGTATAATAAAGTTTTTTATTTCTTTGAGAAAAAATCAGTCTCACTCTGCAGTTCATATTGGCCTTGAATTCACTGTGTAGCCCAGGCTGCTCTGAAACTCATGGTAATCCTCCTGCCTCAGCCTCCCAAGTGCTGGGATACAGGTATGCACCACCATGCCTGGGAAGTTATAATAAAGTTTTTCAGTTGAAACCTTCACTGCATGCTATGGTCCCTCGTGGCAGCATGACCACAGCACTACTTGCACCAATCTGAACTTCACCAGCCAGGCAAAGCTACCTGATCGGGCAGACGCTGATGGCGGTGCTGCTACAAGGTAGGACAAAAGAAGCCATGCATGGCAAAGCACATTCAGAAACCCCTGAAAGCGCGTCTATAAGAGGCGCCTGTGGTCTGAGTTTCCAACAGCTCTGTGTGGCCCCGCATGTCCTGCAAGCACGCTGGCTCTTATGGTGACTGAAGCCATGTGGCTCTCACAGCAAACACCACCGAAAGGCCACCTGCTTCCTCATCTTGGGACTGCCAGGGCCTCCTCAGTGCCATCTACTGTGTGCACCATTTACGCTTTTGGTTTCTCATAGATAAGGAACCATGCACTATTTAACCTTCTGTGTCTAATTTATTTCACTCAGCTCAAGATCCTAAAACAAAAACATTGCCTTTGCAGGATGATACACCAGGCAAAGCCCTTGACAACACAGGCACAGGCAAAGACTCTCTGAACAGAATCTCAGTTGTAAAGAAATACCAACAGTCAACAAGTGGAACACTCTCAAATTAAGTGGCTTCTGCACACCAAAGAACCAACAGAATGAAGAGATGACCTACACAATGGGAAAACATTTCGCCAGCTTTTCCTCAAGAGAAAAGCATCTTCTTATGATCTCTGTAGAAAACACCAAGAGATGGAGCCCTCCGAAGAACATCCAGCCCCAAACTCCCAGGAGGACAAGGAAGTTGACTGTTTAGTTTTGCCTAGTCAGCTCCTGCCTGCCATCCAGGGGCATTGGTTTGCACTTCCTTTTTGTTTTGTTTTGCTTTTTAAGACAGGGTCTTGCTCTGTGGATCAGGATGGCCTTGAATTCATGAGGTAGTCTAATTAGCCTTAACCTCAAGCTGATCTTTTTGCCTCAGCCTCCACAGTGCTGGACTGATAAGCATATGCCACCATGCCTCGTTTTGCACTCCTAAGTCCCCAATTCCTCCTGTGAGCTTCAGTCACTCACAAATAAGATATGGGGGCAAAGGAACCTGCCCATCACTCTGAATGGGACAATAGCTTACCTGCAACAGCTGGGCGCTGGCTTATCCCTGGTGCTGAGAGAGGTTGCGCTGGCCTAGACAAACACAGGTTGGAGCTTCAGATGTACACAGCTTGGCTGCGCTCCTCCTTGGCTCCCTGCTGCAAGGCAAATTGGAGTCACACAGTTAACACCCAGGCTGTACAGCACCCCTGTCTGCCCACGAGTAGCACAGGGCTGTGGCAGAGCCCCGGGCATCCCACCTTTTGTCACAGGATAAAGGGAAGCAGGAACAATGGTCAGAAGAAGAGATAAGGATCTAATTCCTGAGGCTGACCAGAAGACATGCTCGGCCTCAGACCCGTGCCCTTCCAGTAAGACCCACATTTCTGAAGTAGGCACCCCCAACCCTCCCCAACAAGTCTATACTAATTAAGATCTATCTTGGCCTGGGGAGCAGTCTAAGACAGCAGGATCACTAGAAGTTTGAGCTGTGTAGTGAGATCTTGTACCAAAAAACCAAAACAAAACAAAAATCTGTGTTCCATGGATCTGTTTCACCTCAGTTTATACCCAAAGGTAGTTCACTATGGCTTTTCATCCTGTCACCCTGTTCTCCGACCTCCACCTTCTCCACCACCCTTCCAGGCTAGAGGTGGTCACTTCCTCTAAGAACTTTCTCTGATATCTTTTGACACTGACCTCTACCCTTCTGAACTCACACAGCACTTGCTGTCTGCACCACTCAGCGTTTGGACCCAGGATCTGGCCTGGACTGTCACGTAACTTGTGGACTCCCTATGCCCTGCCTAGCCAGTGCACTTTTACAAACCTGACACTGTCTTCTACTTGCACACTGCCCACCACTTCCACAGAAATCCCCACGCATACCACCTTCCCACTGCTCTCCAGGCTCCTCTCTGCCATCACACCAAGCTGCTCCCCAAGGGTGCGTGATGAGACTCACCAAAGAACGACTCCTCCTATCAAGCTACAGGAGCTTCCCCTGGACCAGCCTCAGGCCCACCCAGGGGTAATCACAGAGGTGGGCACCAGGAGCCCAGACCAAGGACAGCCAAGTCCTGGAGTCCTGAGCTCACTTTACCACAGGCGCGGCCAGCCCACAAAGCCCCAGTGTTGAAGCAGGCCTCTGAGGCTCAAGCATAAGATGGCTCCTTCAGTCTACTGCTCTACAGTGGAGCCAGGTTGCTATCTCTTTCCACCGATGCAGCAAAAGAGGCTCAGCGCAGTCACAGCTCTTGTCTGGACTTGCACTCCAGCTTTGACTCTTTCTTTTTTCCTGGCTTTGACCCTTCTTCTATGGCCCCAAGTGGTAGACCTACCAGTCCACTGTCCACCTCACGGCTCACGCTTGCCTCAGATCCTAAGCAATGCACGTAGTCCCTGCCCCAGAGCTCAGAGTCTCCTGCACCACGGTGCACATCTTCATGTTCCTGTTTCTAGACCCGACCTGGATGCCTCAAGCAGACAGACTGTGAAAAGAAATTGTCACTTAACAAATGCAGCAGACAGTGCCACACTCATTTCTCTAGGCATCTCTAAGAGGTGATCAAAAACCTTCTCTAAGCTGCTGTCTCTCCAACAGTACACTGTGGCAGATAGTGTTCTGTGTTAGGTTTGGGGTGGAGACCACAGTCCAGAAGACAGCAAGCTCAGAGTGCCAACGTCACCACACTGGAGCCCCAGGTCCTTGGGCAGTGTGGGAGCCCCAGGTCACCAGCCCAAATACCAGAATCTCCTGAGTGGACTGAGCAGGCTGACACCGGTCATAACCACAAAAATGGGAGCATGCCCTGCCCAGTGTTGTCCCCCAAAGTCTGCTAAACATTGGCCAGCATACCATGGAATGGGCCTGTGAGAATGCAGAGGACGTAGTGTGGCTGCAGTGCAGTCCCCAGTCTTCACATTGGGCAAGTTGCTTTCCTGCCTTAGGTCCTGCCTTTCTATACTCCAGAAAGTATAGAAAGAGAAAGGGATTTTGGCAAATGCAAAACCATGATGAGTTGGGGTCTAAATACATCCTGGGTTGTCATATGTGAAAGCACTGCCCAGGTGCTACTGAATGTCCTACTACGAGCGGGAGAGTCCCACACAAATGTCACTGTGCCCCACAGCAGGGTCAAGAATGAGATACGCTGGCATAAGGATGGCACACAAATTCATGAGGCATTATATTTTTTTTTATTTTGCTGAATTCACGCACCTACAATATCTAAATGGCAATGGAATACCCATCTCTGACAAAACTAAACAAAAAAGGGGGATATAAATGGACCATTTTGTTGTGAAATATGTATCTGTAATATACAATGATAGATACACACCTATTTTCTTTTAATTCATTGAGAAGAAAGATTTGTACTAGTAGTATTTGGATGGGTTATCATGTCTATATCTTGTGGGCTGGGGAAGATAGCTCAGTGGACTAAGTGATTCCCTGGCAAGTGCAAGGGCCTGAGTTCAATCCCCAGTTCAAAAAAAAAAAAAAAAACAAGAAAGAAAAAAAAAGTCTTCATCTTGCACTGTGAATAACTCTATGAATGTATTAATTATTGTAACTTTCCTACTTAACCTGTTTTGAAACCATTTGATTGCTATTTGTTTCTTAATAAAATTTAAAAAGCAAAAAAAGGATAGCCAAGCTTGAGTTCTTGCCCTAGGGCACGCGGCACACTGCAGGTGGGTGGACAAGAACAGGTCCGGGAGATCCCCAGGCACACCCCAGTGGTTCTCACCCTGACCGTCATGCGCAGGAGAGTCTGCCAAGCGCAAGTTCGCCTCCTCCAGAAGGCAGTGCCAGGAAGGGATGGGTGAAATTCCACCTGCAGATGCAGGCTAAACAAACAGTGAGCAGCCAGACAACCCGGCCCATGATCAGAAGAGCTGGCGTACTGAGGTCTCTGTCTAGCAGGAGCTAAAATACCTTGAGAGGTGAGGTTCCTCACATTCCTTCCCTTCTCTGGGGACCCAGTTGTTAAAGATACACAGCTTCTGACACATTCAAAACCACTTTTTAAAGACAATCCTTGGGCCAGGGAGATAGCTCAGTGGCATAAAGGCCTGCAAGATTCTGAGGCCTATCCCCAGTACCAAAAAGAGTAGAGTAGAGTAGAGTAGAGTAGAGTAGAGTAGAGTAGAGTAGAGTAGAGTAGAGTAGAGTAGAGTAGAGTAGAGTAGAGTAGAGTAGAATAGAATAGAATAGAATAGAATAGAATAGAATAGAATAATTTCTAAAAAGCCAATCCTTGTATTCTTGTACCACTGGAAACTGAAAACATATTTAATACAAACCACCCAAAGTGGAGAGAGGGTTAGGTGAAAACTACAGCAAGCTCAGGAAGCTTATGGAAGTCAAGGAGGCCACACAACAGGAGGCTGCCAGGGACACCCACTAAGACACAGGCCTTTCCCAGAAGTCCCCAGGGGGACCACGGCCTCCACCCAGAGGCAGCTGAGGTCTGCAGGACTGGAGGACTGACCTGGAACCTCCCTTTGGGTCTCCCTGAAGACGTGACAGGCCCATAAACTCTCTGACTCACAAAGCCCTTTAATTAAAAGCCCAAGGGCTCAGAGTTAATTCTAGAATGGCAGCGCTCAGTGGCTTTGCAGGCACCAGAACTTTTGAGCAGAGTAATGAGTTTAATTTTGCCTTTCCTTCCTGAACAATGCAGTCAACTATAAATTAGCTTTCCTGAATGCCAGGCAAGGGGCCAATGGAGTGCTTCCACGTGGTCTTGGGGCCCCATGGCTGAGGGGAGTGGGCCACCCCAGGCATGGCCAGCTCACCGACTGGCAGCTGGACACAAGATTTTGGTGTCCAGCAGAGTCTCAGACCTTGTTCCCAAGGACGTTTCTTATGTTCCCACCAGTGTTTCGGTGATTATGATTCACCTAGAATCTGAGGCTGCCGGAAGGAATCAGGACAGCTTTAGAGAAGAAAATCCCAAAAGCAACCATGTATTAAAATCCATCTCAGGCCTCCTACATACTCTATATGGTAGTACATACCTATAATCCCAGAATTTGGGAAACTGAAGCTGGTGGATTATCATGAATTCAAAGCCTAACAGGGATGCGTAGTAAGTTCAAGCCCAGCCTGAATTACATAGCAAGACACTGCCTCAAAAAGCCAAATAAACAAAACAAACACTGCTCTGTCATGGCTGAGCATGTCACCTCCCCTCCTTTAACTTGCATAGTTCACTGGGGAAACAGCAAATGGTTTGAGTAATGCTTGTGCCTTAAACAAACTTCTTCATTTTCTTTAAAACCGCACTATAAAAAAAGCAACAGTATGGTCATGCCTAGGGACTATCCATACCCCTGAGACCCTAGTGAAGCCTAAAGCCTCAGTGTTATGGCAGTCAGAGGTGAGCCATGCTGGGGGGCTGAGTCCTCCTGCGAGATGGGAGGCGACTGCCTTCTGCACCGCGTCGGGCACTGGGTCACCAGGAGTGGCCTCGCAGACCCCAGACCTGCCAGTGCCAGGCCTTGGACTTCCCACTCCCACAGTCTACGCCAAGGGGCTGTCTCCTGGAGCCACCTTCAGTCCATCATGCTGAGTAATGGCAAAGCCAGCTCACCAGCTACCAATAATCCCTGCATTTCCTGGCCGGCAAGCTTGAATTTGTCTATGCTAATGACGGCCACTAGGCATGCAAGTCCTTTATGCACAAAGCACTTCATGAAATACCTTTCCTCATCCAAATGGCTTCAGTAGCATCTGCCTCTCCTTTTCCTGATATACACATCAAGTGCTGTGGAGCACTTTCTGAGGCCAAACAGCTGGTCAGTAGCAGAGAATCTTCAGTGGGACACTTGTTTTCTCTCTCCCATAACGACTGCTTCCTCGCTAGGCACTGCAGTGACACAAGGGGAAGCAGGTGCCACAGAGCCTGGGAGTCACCTCCTTCTTCAGCACATCAGCAGGGCATGGCGCTGAGGGCCATCAGGGTCCCTGGGAGTGGTGAGCGAGGAGGTGGCTTTGACCTGATTCTGGGGTCGAGATGCAACTGCACACCAGTATAAACACACAGTCACACAAGACAAGTCACCACCACCAGTGGGCTGAGTCCTTGTTGAGGACATTCAGACGGAGGAACAGTGACCAGGAGGAAACATCTCCAAGGTCTGCACTGCCAACTTTCACTACCTTCTGGTTTCTCTTCCACCTTGGGCCACGAAGATGCTGAGCACCAAGCCTGACACCCCAGTTGTGCACTAACAGCCATGAGCTACAGGAAGATGCCACTGAGACAGAAGGGGGGCCCTTGAGCAGGCAGCAGAGGCTGAAACAGGAGCCCAGGGATCCTGCAGATCCAGTGCAGGTGAAGAGAAGAATGAGATGGAGAGGTTCAGACAGGAGGCACAGAGCAGTGCAGACTGACCAGGGTGCTGGGGGCCCATGGGAGGAGCTATTATCTCTGAGTGTGACAAGAGTGCCAGGAGACGGGAGGGGCTGGGCAAATCCTCATAGGGGACCCTGTACTCTGCCAGTGTGGCTTTACCTTTCTTCATGTGGCAGGGCAGGGGGATATTATCAGATTTGCCTTTATACTGTGGATCTATATCATAAATATCTGTATTTCTGTATTGCATTCTTCTTTTTTTTTTCTTTTTTTTTTTTTGTATTTTAGGGAAGGGTCTACAGGCTGTTCAGGGTCTCACTACAAAATTGGACTTCTAGTGGTGCGCCTCTCTACAGCCTCCCAAGACGCCCCAGTTGTGCACTAATAGCCATGAGCTACAGGAAGATGCCACTGAGACAGAATGGGGGGATTAGAGGCTCGTGCTACCACGCCCAGTCTCAGCTTGCCCTACGGGCAGGGGCTGGCATGGCAGGCCCAGGATTGAACCCCCATCCCCTGTGCCTGCTTGCAGGTGCTTTAATCCACTGAGCTATTTGCCTAGCCCTTCTGTATCATATTCTTTTTTTAAAAAAATTATTAATTTTATTGAGAAATAGCAATGAGAGTTTCAAAACAGATTAGTAGGACAGTCTCAATTCATTGCATATTGCTGTCTTCATAGTGGGTATTCATAGTACAAGATGCAGACATGATATCCTGTCCAAACACTCTTACTACAAATCTTTCTTCTCACTGAATTAAGAGAAAGTAGCTATATATCTGTCCTACTTTTTCAAATTTTTTTTTTAGACAAGGTCTTGCTATAGGGTCAGACACCTGCTCACAGCTGAGCCTCCCCAGTGCTGGGATTACAGGCATGTGCCACCACACCTGGCTTCCTTGCTGCTCTAGTAGGGACACTGTCAAGTTACCTCCACATTCTGATTCCCAATTATTTACTCTCTACAATGAGGGGAAAATCACAATCCCTCCCCCCATGAGTTACAGCAGTAGAGTCAGGTAATTGACAAATGGTCATGAATCATTAAAAACTGAGAAGCCTTCCTAAACAGTGATAGCTGGCTCCCGGCTGTGCAAGAGAGGACTCGGGACTCTAACCCATCCACCCCGAGAAGGAGACACAAAGGAGAGTCGGCAGCCCAGGGCACTGGCCGTGTCCAGTGCAGCGGCTCACAGGTGCTGTGGACTCCATGTCCTGGAACAGCTGCTCTTGGCTCACCTTTCTATGTGTGCTTAGCAGTGCAGACATAGAACACCAGGGCTCCGCACCCACCTCTGAGGTTCCCCCAGTGAATGCTCTCTGTCTCACACAAAAGGAGGATTGGTAAGCAGAGTTCATTTGGAATCTTAGTAAAGAACTAGGTGGGGGAAGAGTAATTGGCTTTCAGAAGCAAGGGCAGAGTCTGCCATAATGAATGAGAGCAGAATGGGCAGCGGATTTCAGCCTCCTTCTTTCAGCCCCCAGAATGAGACAGGCTGGCTCAGAGCTGTAGGCCTGAGGATCAGAAGTGTGGCTATGCTGGGGAAAGCCTTCTTCCAGAAAGGGCCGGCTCCAACCGTGGCACAGCCACTTCCATTATCACAGGTCTGTTGTGTGCTTGATAAAGCCCTCCTTGTCCTTCTCAGGCACAATGCAGCAGCAGTAGCAGTGACAGAAACTGCAGCCCTGGAGGGAGGGGAGGTGGGACAGCGTCTGTTCAAGTCTCCTGCATAATGACATCCCTTGATATATAATTCATAACAGCCGTAAACCCTGGCCTACTTCTGATGCACAGATCATATATTTTGGAGAAGTCAGAACAGGGAAGGGAAGAAAAGCACTTTGCAATAGTTCAGCTGCTCTTGGCCTCTTGAGAAAAGCCTTACGAGATTTTTGGAACATTCTTCTCTACCATAAGGGCTTCCCCTGAAGAGCCTTGTTAATTTATTTTTTCTGTATCTTGAAGTGAGGAGGCAGCATGTCACCCAGTTTCGGTTTTATCTTCTGTAACACCGGATAAAGATGAGGCTGAATCCATCTGTTAGCACATACAGGCGGCAAGCTGTGTGAAAGGAGGCACACACACAGGCACACATCCTCGCAAAGGGGGAGAAGCATCCACACTTCCAAACGATGTATTATCAGTCTCCTGCCCAGTGCGATCAGAGAGCAGCTCTTCTGTCCTTTTATGGGCATGTTCAGGAGGAAGCCAGCTGCATCTCTCTCCTTGCTTCCTCCCCACTAGGGGGATGCTGGCTGGCTACAGGCCAGGCTCTTCCCCAGGGCCCTGGGGTCCCCACCTGCAGGCGTCACTGATGAGGTGGCTTGCTAGGAACATCGCCTACTCTGCCTGGCACTGAGCTGCAGATCACTGAAAGGGCTCCTGTCTTCCGGCACAACAGCATCCTCCTGGGGTTGGTCTTACAGGGAAAACAAGCAGGCAAGTACCACTTTCTGGAGGAGAAATGAAAGCTCCATTGGTACCGTGGCGGTACCACATAGCCTGGTGGCACCATGGATGGTACCTCCCTCTAGGCCCCTAGAGCTGCTTTTGCTCAACAATTACTGACAATGCTGTGAATATCTCATGACCTTAGACAAGGTCAGGGCATGGTGGCAGTGCCGGGTGACTGGACAGCCCAGCTCTGGGCTGTACAACTGCCTCGATAAAGCCTGCACGGTGCAATTGGGAAGTCCTGGAACACACAGGGCCCTTCTGTTTCTTTCATATAGAAAGCACACCCTGTGTGCTCATCACGGGGCTCCCAAAATAAGCAGCTGTGTCATGGGGTAAAGTGTGAGTACTCATGGCTCAGAGCGTGGGGTGGGGTCAGGGTGACAAGTTTGTGGGATGGCAGACACCTAGGTCATCACATTCGCAAGGGTGTCGTGGTTTCAGGGAGGACCCAGGTCTCAGCTCCAAGGCCCAGCACTTCCCACGGGCCCTGCTCATTTCCACTGCCACCAAGGCAATTTGGGTCCTGGGGAATTTCCTGCTGGACACTTCCTGAAGCAGCACAGCCCTGCAGGGCTCAAACTTCAATGAGTCCCTTTTTGACTAAGAAATAAAGCAGCGGTCTCCACCCTTTGGGCCAGTTTTGAGGAAGACAAGGTTCCCACAAATGTCATATGTGGGGGCGGTTTTGAGATGATTTAAGCACATTACATTATCTTGTGTGTTAATTCTGTTTTTTGTATATAGTGCTTAGCCTCAATCCCTCACAGCAGGGTATGAGCTCCTATGAGAACTTAACACTGATGGGATCTGACAGCACACAGGGCTGGAGAGCAGGTCTGCGCACAAATGAAGCTTGCCTGGCCTCCTGCTCGGCACCCTGCTTCCGGCAGGCCAAGCTCTCTCGAGCCTCTACTGAGGCTCTCGTTCTTTGATTCTTTTCATCACATCACAAGCCCTGGCTCCCTCCTGTACCTCTTTCTCCTCGCACACCGCACCCCCCCAACCCTATGCACCTCTTCCAGCCTTCCACCCGTATACCTCCCTCGTGTATTCTCTGTCTGAATAGTCTCCTTTCTCCTTAATTCTGAATTGTATTCATCTTTCAAGACCAAACTCAAAGGTCACATCAGCAAAATTCAAATCTAGAGCCTAGGAAAAACTTCACTGTTCTCTTGAATTTCCATAATTTCACTGTACCTCCATCAATTTTTTATTCTACAATATATTCTATTTACCTTGTTTTTCTCTGTAGAAGACATCCTAGACCAGTCCCTGATGCAAGGTATAACCGAAACATACAGTGAATATTTAAATTTTTTAAGAACTTTATGAAAGTTGCATTGCCAAAAAATTCCCCTCAACATAGCCACCCTTGCCCGGAACACACTCATCCCATTGTCCGTGCCGCTCTTTCCTGCAGCAGCTCAGCAGCTTTCCTGAGGGTCCTTAGCTGCACCGTCCTGGCTACCTCAAGGTCCTGAATGGAATCAGTGCTTCCCTTTCATGGTCACTGTGACTCTGGGGGAGAACCAAGCGTCACACAGCGCTAGATCCAGTGACTGAGGTGGGTCTGGACACAGCATCATGTTTTTATGAGCTGTCTTTCCATTGGGCAGTGCCCAGCAGTGGTGTTCACAGTGATTTCTACCTCACTTTGAACAGACACTCAGGAAAGAGGACGCCAGACCTCCTCAAGAAGTGGCAGGAACATTGAGACCAGTGTGCTCTAGCTGAGGGGGAGCATTTTCAGAGGAATTTTATAAAATCAATTTTTTTTATTTAAACACAGACCTTGGTTTTGATCATCCTTTAAACAGAGGTGCCCACCAATGATACAGAAGCCGCTGAGTGGCTCCTGCTACAGCGTTGTGGATGATCAGACACATTGGTTAGACCAGCAGAGGAGGCAAGCCGGATGGTAGAGGTCACAATGACCTCCATGACACCCATGGTTCACTTTAAGCCCATAGTAACCTGAATACTTGATGCATGACTACCACTCTTGTGGGAAATCTTCATTTTTTTTCACCACTGGGGATCACAATGAATCACTGCTTTCCGTCAGTCTCCTTGGTCAGTTCCCTCCTTTTCCCAAATTGATCTCACTCATTTTATAAGAAATAATGCCAATTCTATCCATCCTATGCTTAGAACAGAAATACCTAGTCTTCTTAGCCCCCTCTTTACTTCATGCCCCACATCCAAGCACCTGGGACATTATTTTGTCTTTACTTTTCAGTTCCCCTGCCCCTCCACACCCTTGTTCTCTAGTCTAGCTAGAGAACCAACCTTGCACCCAGCCTCTGAGCACACCTTTTCACTGCTGGTCTGCTTCTCCTACAAAAGCCAATGCGATGCTACAAACCACCATGCGCTATAGTCAGGACCATCCAATTGAGACACAGCAGCTACTCACACACAGTGGGGCCACGATGCCCTCGGGCCCCCACATGCCTGAGCTCACATTCACTCAGGAAGGGTCCGAGTCTCCCTCCTGAGGCCTTCCTGCTGTTGCCTACTGCTCCTTCCCCTTGCCCTCTGGGTTCCACTGCACTTCTCATCATCTGGGACCCATTTCCCTCGGACAGGAATGCACCCCTGTGCCCTCACTTTTAATAGTTTGGAATATTCCAACTCCAGCTCTTAGGTAACAAACACCCAGCCCTTGAGTGGCATCTCCCCAACTCCTTATTCTACTTTTTCCTATTGGTCATTGGACCTTTTACTATATTAGAGGGCAATAAATATTAATTTATTGTGTTTACCTTAAAGATCTTATTATATATTTTTACTTAGTCAGTGGTACTTTTGTTCATAAACTTAATTCTTTCCACAGTTCTAGTCATAAACAGAATTGGATGAGAACATTTCTCACCAGGTCGGCACTGAACCAAACCACTGAATCTGACTTGATTCTTCTAAAGTAGAACTATGGAAGAATTGAATTTGTGAATTGAGGTACCACTGTATATAACTTCAATTATTTCTAAATAAGATGGGTTTATTTATTACTCCACTACATCTATCTGAATTATTGTTATAGTCTTAATAGTATTTGTTATGGCTTGCATCTAGATGTCCCTACAAAGCCTTGAATGGTCATAGGTGGGGCTTTCTGGAGGTTGCTGGAGCTAGGGTGTGACGCTGGGATTAGGGATGTCTGATTGCTAAACTAGTCTCCTTGTTGGTCTGGAGACCAGTGCATGGTTCTGGCTGAGAATTATGGGAAAGCTCAACCCTGACGTGGGTGACACCAAATAAGGACAGGTGACCTGGCAGGAATACAGCGAAAGGCTACTTCCTTGCTCCTTGTCTGCTTTGCTGCCTTTTGCCGGCTTTGGGCTCCTCTGCGATGCCCCTCTGCCATGCCACCCAGCCTTGGAGCCGGCCAACTATGAACTGACACCTCTGTGAACTGGGAGCTGTAACAAGGCCTTCCTCTTTTGATTTTGGGTGTCAGGTATTTTGCTCCAGCGACCAGAAAAGTTACTAAGACAACGTGTATTATTGGTTATTGCTTATCATCTCTTTTTAAAATGATGGATCATTTTTCCAGTGCCTAGATTTATGTCTGGCCTAAAGTAGGCATTCCATAAACATCTGTCAAGCGTATACATAAATAGCTTCAATTTATGATCCAGAGTTCAGCATCTGTAGTTTGCTGTGTAGCGACACCTACAGTCAGGAGACCCTGAGAAGCAAGGGCACAGGACACCATCTTCCTTACCACCTGAAGATGTGGCAGCTTGCAGAAACCCATCTGAATTACGTGTTTCCTTTAAGTAGCCCACTGGGCTGCTTCCTATTCTCCCACACCAGTCCCACAGGCTTCAAAGGGTTTCCACATCCAGCTATGCTTTTAAAACATGCTATAAATATGTATGGGGAACACACTGAGGTTGATAAAGCATGCATATAAACATTCCCCCTACAATTCTGTTTATATTACACATTTTCACATACTTTTCTAAAATAGTGCAAAGACAGTATCCTTGGTTCTGCCTCACATCTTCCACTTTCAGAGCACTCTGTGCACACTTGCAAGGCCTGCCAACGTCAACCCTGCCTGCCGCTATGCCCTTGGAGCCACCTGAACCCAGCGCTCTTAGAAGTGTCCGCTCAATGGATGAAGTGGATAAACGCCTTCTGAGCACCTCCCTCCAGGGCCAGCTCCATGAGCCCCAGTATATTCTCAGAAGTAGTTCTTCAGAAGATGAGCTCTTGACGCAAACAGAGTGTTTGCCATGCTTTTGCCCCACGTGGGGCTGCTGGAGACATTCGACCAGTGCTTGGTGACTACAGTCAAGTCTAACCTCCTACAGGCTGTGTGTGGTAAGGGCACTTCTCACTCATGGTGCTGACATCTGAGAAGCCACTGTTCTGCTGCTATGGTCCGCCCTGGGCTAGAGCCCTGACTTGGTGCAGACCACACCACCAGGAGCCACACACAGAGGCTCCACCAGGAACAGAAAGAACCTACTCTAAATTATAACTTTTTAGTAAGAAGCTGGGATGCAGAAGACAGCACTGCCACAGTCAGAAGGGTAATTATGATGATAGCTTGTACCTGGCTATGTGAGCCTGAGACGCCTGACCTCACCAAGCACAGACTTAGATGACAACTCACCCTGTGGACCCTCCCTGCACATCCTCCTAGAAGAGGAGTCTGTCACATTCTTCTCAGAGCACCTGTAAGAGGACTGTGGGACTTAACTACTATTATCTACAAAAGTTTTCCCGACCATGTTTTCCTCCCAACCATGTTTGTGAAAAAAGTGTCCACCATCAAGTTCAGAGGCAAGGTTAGGGTCTTTCGGACTCTGATTAAAGTCAGAAATTAACTGGGCTCCAGAAGTAACTTCCTTGGAAGCCACATATAAATAATCATGTGGAAGATGATTCCAGTATCATTACATGCACTTTATTCTACCCTTAGGGGAGTCCTTAATATGGAAGTGGGTCAACATCACTGTGAGATGTAAGTAGAGCAGAAAAAATAAAGAAGCCCATACTTACAGCCCTGTGACCCCCATACAAGCACACACAGGGACACACACACACACACACACACACACACACAGACACACACACACACACCCCTACTCAGCTTCCTAGAGATATACAGCTGATTGGACAGACTTCATAAGTGCAAGACTTTTCAGGAAAATTGACCAACGTAAACATGAAAAGGTCTACGTTCCTGTTTACACAGTGGTAGAAATCAGACAGTGACTTAGACACTGACAGCATTCTTTTATCTGAAAGTCATATTTCAGTTGAACTTGCAGTCGTTTCACAGGATAAATACAGGCAAGCATGAGAGCTCCAGTTCACGAGAACCAACATTCTTCACATCTTTTCCAATAATGTCATAACCACAAAAAAATACAAATGCCTTAGGCTCGGCACGGGGGAGCCTCTACGTGAATGCACTCACCTGGGCTTGGCTTGTGCCTCTATCCCGCCAACACTTGCCACGAATTGGCCGGAAAGTCTCCCGGCTTTGTGAGGGGGTGGCACTTGGAACCCGAGGCCTTGGCTTCAGCTTGAGTACTGTCCTGAAAGCGGACAGGGCCTGGACAGGCCCAAAGAAGAATGCTAGCAATCCAGAGAAGCTAGAAGAGCTCAGTGGAAGAGGCACGGGGTGACTGTGGGGGGAGCTGTCTCATCACCTTTTGAACCAAAGAAGCAGTGGGCTATGTCAGCCTCTGCGTGGTAACCTTGTTCTTTCTCTAATACTGTTTTACTCATCAAAATTCTGTCTTTGATAGTTTGGCTCCTATGGCTCTTCTCCCTTCAAACATCGGTGGTAGCTATGAATTAATTCCCTATAAGTCACACCTACCTCTCATCTTGGTTTAAATTCTCTCAAGAAGTCAGAGTAATACATTTTAGTAAAGTGGTGTGTGTTAATTTGTTCGTGTCATAAAACCACGTTTGGTACAGTTTCCCTTCTAGATTTTTTTTTCAGTACCAGGGATTGAACTCAGGACCTTGCCCTTGCCAGGAAGGCACCAATTCTACTGAGCTGTCTACCCAGCCAGTTTCTCTTCTAAAAAGATGTTTCATAGCCATTGAGAGGTTGGGTTAATGCAAATGAATGGCAAGGAATTTCATCTCCCTGGGTCATTTCGGTTGATACAAAGCAGATAAATGAATGAGTATATTCAAGCCTCAACAATGAATGAATGTATAAGTTGGCAGCAGGTCTGGGGTATGCTTTGAAATACAAAGGCCTTGCAGTGGTGAGTGATCCTGTCACAGGCAGGCTGCAGTGCTCCAGTTCTGGCAAAGCCTGGAGCCCTCAACCAGGGAAGGCTCAGCACCCACAGGCATGGTGAAGAGCACCCAGGAGTCCGGTCCACTGTCAGCTGCTGCCCAGGACCCCTCCTCCTGAGCCTTCTTCCTTGCCTGCGCTGGTGGCCCTCCTTCCTGTGGCTTGCGCTCCCTAGGCACCAGTGTGCCCGTGAACCACTTTCTTCGTGTCCCACCTCCAGATGCTGTCGACTCAGGCATTGCTGCCTCCACAACACATGTGTGGTATGTACATGAGAAGGACACAGCTAGTTGGCTAGGTAAGTGGTACACATGCATGCTCATGCATGATGGGAAATAAACAAGGCCTGGGCTATGTTTAATGTCAGGATCATAGCAAGTACGGATCAGTTTTTGTTGACTGCATAAGAGAAGGTGGGAATAAATAAATTGATCCCAGTCATTGCAGCCAATCCTATGGCACCATTCCACCTGTAGAGCTTGGGCCCAGCTGAGGACTGGGTAGAAATAACTCCTCAGGCTCTCCCAGCTGATAGAGCTCACCCAGCTGTCCACAGCACTGCATAGCTGCCCGGGGAGGAATGTCTATACATGAAACTTTTCCTCCCCAGGAAGCCCTGCCAGTCTGAGCCATGTGAGAGTTCTGCAGAAACACAAATCCTCCCCTGGCCTGGCACTGGGGACACGAGGCAGCCTCAGGAAGCACCACACCTCTGGCCATTGCCTCAGCACCTGAGAGCACGCGCTGGGCTCGTGGGTCCACTCCTGAGCCCCCATCTGCTTGCTCTTTCCCCGGCAAATGCCTGCACACCCCTCTTCTACAGATCCAGCATCAACAGCAGGACTGTGAGGAAGACAGTGGGCCTGTGGGCATCTTTTCCCATGCCCTCAAATGACGCCATCTCTCCAGTTGGACCAGCCAAAGGGAAAGCAGCCAGTGCAAGCAGCTCTGTATCCCCTCTTGCTACTAAACACACTATTTTATTTTTTAAAAAATTGAAACACAACATTTTAAATGAGTATTTAATCTTGATGAAATCTGTTAAATCCCAGTGACAAAAGGATTAGATGTTGAAATGGATTGTGAAACGTGCCTGGAAGCCCAGGGTGACGTTGCTGTTGTCACAGGTGCTGAAATCTTGATTAGTGCACAAAAGGCAAAGCGTCAGCTCCCTGTTTTCAGCTCAGATCACAGTTCCCACTGGTCTCTTAGGACACAGCCTAATGAGATCTTGAGGGAAACAGACCCAGCCCTCAGGATGAGTGAGGACAGTACCTCCTGCCCCATGGACAATGGCTCACTGCACTGCCAGCCTCCCTTGGGATCCCACGAGCCGTGGGCCTGACACACTCAGATAGGACACTGGCCTTGTCTGACCTGGGCCGTCTCATTTACACCACCCTAGGCTGGGAGCAAGACAGACAATATCCATGTGCATGACTCTCATGCTTCCAGTGGGCTTTGCCCTGAAAGCTGCCAGCCACGTTACCATGGAAAACTGAGGCCCGTGGCTTGTAACCCACTAGAAGAAGCCCTGCTCAGAGAGCCCAAATCCCTGACTGCTCAGGCTCCAGCCTTCATATGCGTCACTGTATCAGATCCTCACACCACCCCAAGAAGAAATGCTGTTATTATCATCCCATTTCACAGATGTGAACAGTGAAGCAGAGAAAACTCAGCAGTGTGGCCAGGTCAAGCAGCTAGAGGGAGGAATGGTGACCTAGGAGGCCCCATATGTTAGGGAGAAACACCAGTGAGGGGCAGCTCTGCCACACCTCTGCATGCGCTGTCTTTATTCCTGTCTGTGTCTTTGGTGCCTTGTTTTTTTCCTTTTCCCCAGACTAAAGAGGTCATCATCACACCTCAGGAAGATAAGGTAGGATCCCTCAAAATAAAAGAGAAAAATGAAGAATAACAAGTGTTTTGCGGAGCACCCAAGAGGCATCAGCAGGGTCCAATCCACTGCACCTGTGGATGCTGAGGACCTCAAGATCTCTAACAGGATGACAGGAGTTCCAGAAAAAGAGGGTAAGGGCTTCTGAACGGCACCACCCTGGGCTTAAGAAACAAACTTGGAAAACTGTCTATCTCTCAAGTGTACTGTTGAAACAATGCTTTATTAAATTCTCAAGTCTTAAGTAGACCATGGGGACTTTAATTAGTCTTCCCTGTTACCCAACAGGAGGTTCAGGAGCCCTTCCCCCCAGTGGATGCCGAAAGCCCCAGACACCCGAATCCCTTCTCTTGGGTTTGCCTACAACCCATCTGTCTGCTCCCTATGAACTACAGTCACCCCTAGAGCACTCATATTATGGACTCTGGTTAAATGCCCCACAGAAGTGTGCCTTAACTTAATGGTTAGGAAAAACAACAAAGGAAGTGTACTGACTATCACAGGGCTCCGCAGGCAACAGTGTAACTTCTCATGTCTTCTGTATTCTCCTCTGTAGTAGATTCAACCTGTGGATAAGAACCCTGGACAGGTAGTGGGGGCTGACTGTGTTTTACTTTCTGGGATTCCCAGCGTACTGGAACAGCTATGACCTCATGCATTAATACAGAACAACTAGAGAGTACTGAACACCCCCTGTTTCCCCACTTGAGTTCTAGGTGTTACCCCAAGGACCTAAGTACAAATGACAAAATTTCTTTTATTATGAAACTGCTTAATTCTAGTGTGACATTTCCCATTAAGTTGTTAAGATCAGCAAGGAGCCCAATTACTAGCATGCCACCAAATACCACTTTACTAAGAACACGGCATTCACATCTTGTTTAGCAAGTTTACAATGTGCAAGAAATGGCATTCCTCTCGGGTTGTAAAAATGACACAGCCTTGCAGGAAGCCATGTGGCCGTCCTACTCCTCTTCCATTCAGTTGATAGAAGACTTGGACATCTGCCCTGCTTAGCAAATGGACTCTCAGGGGGAAAAAAGACCGCCACAGTCCGCTGAAGTTCCAAGAGGACTCTCAGGTTTCTCTCACTCTGCTTGCCCTCCCACTGCCATGCACAAGACACATTCCCAGAAGCAGCTGCCCTGTCCATGCAGCTCCCTAAATAAGAAGAAATGTGGGGCAGGACCAGGTGTCCATCTGTAGTTCTGGACATGTGCAAGACACTTCTTGCTGTCAACCACAGAGACTGGTGGTGAGGTGGGGTATTTTCTGCTGCAGAAAAGCTGACTGATATTCCAGTTTTTCAAATTAAATGTTTTTATGTTTACAGGTACGATGCTGAGGTATCGTGGAAGAGAAGGAATTATGTCCATTTTATGGATTTTTCCTAAGGCCTAAGAGTGGGTAAGCAATGGCCCAGAATCAAGCCACAAAGATCAAAAGCAATAGGAACAAAATTATACTTTTCATAGACAAGTGCAATATAAAACAAGAGCAACTCACCTTTTCATGTAAAAATCTCTTGTGCAAACTGCAGATCAGTCAAAACTCCAGCAAAACATAAAGGTTTGCTTGGTGTTTGGGCCACATCCTGATATCAGGCAAAGAACCATACAATGACAGAAATGCAGAGCCAAAGGCCAGGGCTATTATCCCTCAGTCCACAGCTGGCACCCATTCCGTCACAGTGAAATGTCACAGAGAGGCCCCTCTGCTCAACAGAGAAGCTCTCTTCCACTCTGCAACAAGCATTCCTGGAATGCCTGTCACGTGCCTGGAAACAGCAGGAGGAATGGCAGCAGTAAGAGTGTGATTTCACCAGGAAGCGAACACAAAGAGCCCCTGGCCTTCCTGCCTGGTCTAGGGGTAGTCATCCAGGACAGGAGTCCCAGAGTCAGTGACTAATCCGAGTTCTTATTGTTTCCAATTTAACATCCATTGTTGTTTTTCTTTTCTCTATTCTTCTTTCTCTTTTACTTTCACTTTTTAAATAAAACTGCTAAATCGGGGTGAGTCACCTTGATCCTTCATTTTGACATACTTCAGACCTGCTCCACACCCCTGCACCAGCCTGTGGAAAGCCAGGAAAGCACTGTGCAGCAGCGAAGCCTCTGGTCAGGAAGTGCAATGCTCAGCAGCTATTCCTGGGGAGCTTGGAAGACCTGGCACCCTGCGTGCGGCTTCCCATGAAAAGTCACACCACTGGTTTCCCAGATGAGCCAAGGCAGCAGCCACGGACACCTCCCTCCCCCCCTGCCCACAGCCCACATCAGGCCTGAAGCTTGAGCCACAGCCCTGGCTTTGCCCTTCATTACTGTAACTACAGCTGAATGAAATGATCACCACCTCTTAATCTGGTAAACACACGCATGTCTGCTCTAAAGGACTGCACTGAGTTACAGGAAAAAATTAATATAAACTAGAATGTGTGATTCTGAAAGCCCAAATGGCCAATGGGACAAACCAGGAACAGTACAGTTGACAAATACTGCATTGTGAACAAATGGTAGACTCATCCTAAAACTCACACCAGGAAGTAGCTGTGAGCAGAGGCCCCCAGAGGCGGGCTATTCACACCCTGCAATTTGGGCAGAGCTTTGAACTTGCTGCGAAGCTTGCTATTTCCAAATATCCCGAGACAGAGGAGAGGGATGAGTGAGACAGGACAGAAGGCTGACTCCATGGCAGGACGAGGAGAGGAAGGCCCAGGAGGCAGGCCAGCAAGCCAGGGGCAGACGCGGCACTAACACAGCCTTACTTTCTTATCAGATACCTGAGGTTTGGGTGGCGTTTTTGCTTGTTTTCTTAGTTTGTGCTGAGGACTGAGCCAAGGGCCCTCACAATGCCTCTAGTCCTTCTTATTTTCTATTTTAAGACAGGACCTCTGAAAGTCATTCAGCTGTGCAGGCTTGGCCCTTGCAGTACTGGAACTACACATGTGTACTGCTTTTCTGGTTTTAGTGTTTGGGGATTTGTTTTAGCTTTCTTTAACTATTTCCAATTTTAAAAACTTACAACATGTGTTTGACTCCACAATGCTCGGGTGATCTTATCGCAGGTGCTTCAGGCCTATGAACACGCGGGCTGCACAAGACAGGACTCCGTAGTGGCGCAGCACAGTCAGCTCTCAGAAACACTTCCTTTCTTTTTCAACAAAAGCCTAATCTTGGCTTGCTCCCTTTGTATGAAATACAAGCAAAGCTACCACCTTGCCTACCTGATAAAAAAGAATTCATGCCTATGAATAAACACATCCTGATTTATTAACTGTGGCATCCACTCCTTCACACACACACACACACACACGCACGCACACACTCACGCACGCACGCACTCACACGCACAAATGCACACACACTCTGGTTGAAAATCCACGCTCATCATCCCACTGACCTCAGGGTGTTCTCAAACTTCTATTTTCACTAATCTCTTCCCTTCCAACTGCTCTGAGTTGGCTCTGGAAGCCTCCCTTTGCCCAAAGGCCATAAGCCTGGGACAGGAAGGGGCAAGAAGATCTGAGCTGGCAGCAGTAGAGGTTTCTGCCCTCAGGGTCTCCAGAGGCCCAGTGCTCTCCTCTCTCCCCTTCTT
Organism: Ctenomys sociabilis; assembly: GCA_004027165.1. NCBI lineage: Eukaryota > Metazoa > Chordata > Mammalia > Rodentia > Ctenomyidae > Ctenomys > Ctenomys sociabilis. The sequence continues at coordinate 47,854 of PVKA01007359.1, forward strand.
TAACCCATTTCATCCCAGTACTGCTGAGATCCAAACTTCTCTTCCAGACGGAAGGGCCCTGAGGGCTGGGCCCTCCAGTGCAGGAAGCAAGGTCTCCAAGTCAGCCCTGGAGGTCCCAGGCTCCCCACTCCCTTCTGAGTCAGCCGAGGGAGTGGGAAGTCCTGGCTGAAACCCTGATGCCATGCAAGGTTTCTGCAGGGCCTCCTCCTCCCAGGCTGCTGTGGTCACGCCATGTAAACACCAGTCCCCAGCAGCTGTGAATCTCTGGGGGTTTCGGGAACCACTCTCTCCCTCCTCCTTGGGCTGCATCACCAGTGTCCTCCCCACCACCTGACTTCTGGCTTTCTACTGTGCTGTGTTGACTGCACAGCGATGCCTCCTCTCTGGTGCTGTCCAGCAAGGCATGGGCTGAGGGACATTCAGAGCCAGCTTTCCTCAGTCCCCATTCCCCAGTAATCTTTATCCAGTGCTCTCAGCCTTGAAGGAGAAGCCAAGGGTATGTGTGAAGGCAGAGCTGCCCCTTTCCCAAGCTCAGGCCTGGGAAGAGTAAGGCCAAGCCAGCCTGCCCTTCTCTAAGTACAAGATGCTCCGTAGGAGCTGCAGAAGCCCCCACGGAGGACTTCTGCATCTCACTGGTCACCTGTCATCTCAGCTACAGTCCTGGCCTCCTTGCTGTCCCTTCCGCAATCCAGGACTGCTGCAGCCCTGGTTAGGCACGTGCTGCGGCTCGGCCTGGACCGCCCTCACGGTTCACTCACTTCCTTCTGATCGCCACTCGGTGACGTCACTGCAGCGTCTTTCCCTGCCCTCCCCACCACTCCTTGCTCTCTGCCCGTATCTCCTCACTGCTCCTCACTGAGCGCCCACACACACAATCGACACCTGACATACCTGTGTTCGTATGCTGGTCTACCATTTCCCAATACGCAAACATAAGTTCTGGCTGGGAAAGAAGTCCAGCATGATTTTTCAGGATGCTCAAAATACTACATAGACCCTACTAAAAAAATATGCCCCAGTTAAGTACAACAGTTGCAACAGATGGCAGATGTATTGAATTATAATATTAATATACAAATATAAATGAATATTATTGAGATGCTAAAAAATAAATGAGTATATATATATATATATATATATATATTTTTTTTTTTTTTTTTTTTTTTTTTTTTTTTTGGTGGAACCAGGGATTGAACTCAGGCCCTTGCACTTGCCAGGGAAGTACTTATTCTACTGAGCCATCTCCCTGGCCCCATGAGTATATTAATTATAACTAAGTATTTTTAACTATAGCCATGCCAGCATCTTTGGACGAGATGTGAACCCCTCTCTAAACAGATGAACTTGAGGCTTACTGCTGAAAGACCAACTGAAGTGCAGGCACAGGGCACAGGGCACATTTGATAACAAATAGACATGGCTGCATCTAATGTGAATCTGCATGATTCAATACACTGTGTGCCATAGATGAAACATAAGGCCTTCCCTAAAGATAAAGCCCTATGATCTCTTTTGGAGGAAAAATTAAGATATAAGATTGGGTCTTATTTGGGGGAAACGTGGTAGCATACAAGTGCCACAGAGTTCTCTTTGTCTGCTTTCCTGTTGACTTCTCAGACAGTGACCCAGAGAAGAGCCAGGAGTAGTGAGTAGTCAGGAAAGATTTGTTGCTTCAGGGGATGTATAGACAAATGGACGGACAGACAAATGGACAGACAGATCTGCTTAGTACCTGGGGAAGGGTTCCACGAGACTGAATCACCAGAAAGGAATCTTAAAGTATCTTCCCAGGTACAGAAAGAGCATTCTGGAAAGAGGATGCAGCTCACACAGGATTCTGGGTCAGTCACATTCCTGTTTGTCTTCCTTAATACAAAGCCAATGTGTAATGTATATTTGTAAATCTGTGGTTGTGCTATGAAACTAAAAAAGGAATTTAGGGCATGAGAAGTGAGACAACAAGGGTGCAGGCTGACGTGATATGGGAAAACACAAGGGGAGACAGGCCGCTCTCCACAGCATAGACTTGAGCCACCACCAGCAGGCTAGCGCTGGAGGAAGACAGCAGCTGGAAGGATTTAACCTCGAGCTTCAGGAAGCTGGCTTCCGGCTCCTGGCCAGGACAGAGCCCAAGCTGCGCCCACTGCACTGTTCATTACAAGGCAAAGCACAGGGGCTCCCGTGTGCTTTGCTTTGGGCCTTCATCTTACTTTCTATATAATGAAGACCATTGCTTGTTCTCCCACTATGGACACATGCATGAATTTCCAGAACAATGCCTGGCACTTTGGGATCACACAGCAAAGTCTGTTAAGATTTGATTTGCATGAACTTTGCATGAAAGTAGGGAAAGCCATGCAACTGTGAAAAGGACATAAATTAGGGGCCCTGTCTTCTCCGGCTTCAAGAAAATCCAGTCATAGGCAGGCAAAGATTTCATTTTCCTAAAAAACAAACAAGCTGCATGTGATATGTGGTGTGAGAACACTGAGGATTCCAGAGCCAGGCAAGCCTTCACTCAGACCCTGGTGTAAATATACACCTTAGCTTCAGTGTCTTTATCTTCAAAAAGGAATAAAAACCCCTGCCCTGCAAAACTGTCCCTGGGGTGAGTAATGCACACAAAAAGGGCTTGGAAAACAGGAAGAATGGGTGCTGGGGAGCGTGAGTCATTTATAGTAATATAATTAAAAATTTGGGAAATTTTTGAAGAATTAAGAGTCACACCAGGTCTTGGTGACTTGTAAATCACTGGTTAGAAAAAATAAGTCACATGCATATACCACCAAACAGCAAACATACTGCAGCTATGTTCGTTTATATGGCTGCTGTTTAATCTGGTTGCTGAACCTGAGGCTCATCAGATCAGTGTCCACAAGCCACGCGATGGAGCCTGGTACACGGGGTCCAGGGGAGGAAACCAGTGTGCTGCACGCCCGCACTGCCACATCTGAGAAAGCCCATTTGCAGCTGTGGAGGAAAGGCTTTCGGCTGCAGTAACAGGACAGAGGTAGATCCATCTCCCTCATCCCAGGAGCACTCCTGGGTTGGTGTATGAGATGGGCTTGTCTAACTACCACACCTGCCAGGCCACTCTCAGAAGGAGGCAAAAGGCTGGGGCTCTTCAGCCAGTGCTGTCTGTCCACCACATATGGGGTCTTCCTGATCCTTGTCAGCTCAGAGAGCGAGACTGTGCAAGTGTGGGAATCCTGACTTCCACCCCACCCCAAGGGGACACAGGGCCAACACTGCCCTGAGCACATCAAGGCCCCAGCTGCTTTTCCTTTGAGTTTTCCACTTGTCTCTGTCCTCCCACTTACTCTGCTACTCATCCCTGAAGCTCTGCACTACACAGAGCAGATGAAACCTGCATCTCATCCTAAATTTATTTTCATGTTTAACATAGCATACTCAGATGATTTGAATTTGTTGAATCTTTCTAGAATATGATTTGACAGAGTTCTTTGTTTCTGAAACAGGAGCTTTCGAAATGTCACCCTAGGGAACATGGTTTAGTCACTTCCTGCTCTGAACTTCAGAAGCCCCTGCTCCAGGGTCACAATCCCTGAAAGACAGAGGTCACTCGGCCTCAGTGTCAGCCCACAAGAGCACTGAAGAAGGCAGGTCAACACAAGCCCCCCAGCCACACCCAGCCTGAGAGGACCCCACATGCATGCACAGGCACGCGTGCATGTGTGTGTGCGAGCACGCACAGCACACTCACACATATACCAAGCATTTGTGTACACACACAACTTACATACACCTACAGGGCACATCTGTACAATCACAAACACATACCAAGCATATTCACACACACACAAATTGTACATACCCACGGACACATCCACCCATACACAATGACCACACTCACACATACCCACAGGACACAATCATGCACACACACACCAACACCGGCACACACATGACTCACACACAGGACACATCCATACATCTACACCCAGGACACATCTGTACACTCACATTTGCACGCATTCACAAACCACAGACACTCATGCACACCCACACCACACCCACAGCACATCCACATACTCAAAAGCCACCTCCCAACACACACACACACCACACATACATCACACCAGCTCAACAGACAAAACAGACACAGGAGTCCAGGCCACACTAACTGAACAGGGCCAGCTTCTCAGAGGAGCCCCACCTCACTGTTCCCTGATGACAGCCCCATTCATGGTTCCCAGTGACTCCACAGATCTCAGAGGCCGAAGACCACAATGCCACTTCCCACTGTGGGAAGCCCCTGCTGTGTCGGCCCCCAGGTGTTCCCTCTTAACTGCGGGGGGGGGGGGGGGGGGGGGGGGGGGGGGGGGGGGGGATAACCAGCTGGGCAGATGTGCTGAGCAGGGCCTCAGAGAGAGGTGGAGTCACCAGCATGGCCCAACCTTGTCGCACTCTGGAATAAGGTTCAAGTTTCAGAGGACAGAGGAGTAAACAGAATGAGGGAAAGAGAAGGAAGGAGAGAGGGGGTTGGCTGGTCATTGTTCTCCCATGCTTTTGCCTAAATGCTTCTGTTCCACTGCCAGGGTACACACTGCCACAGACCAGAGCAATGGTCTCTCACTTCTCTGGGCCCTCCTTAGTCTGGCCCTGTGTTCTCCAATGGGGGGACCACCACATGGCCCCCTGGACCCTCAGCAATGCTTCCCAGTAGCCTGAGTTATAGTCCCCAGTGGCAGAGCAATTGTAGGCCCAAGACCACTACCATCAGGGCTGGTGACTGCCTGTGTGGTTCAGCAGCCAGGGAGCCCGGGAGGGCAGGCAGCGCAGTGGGAATGAATGCAGCAGAGGTACAGGATCCCAAACGTGCAGACTCACACCTGTTAGGGCCCTGGAGTGCAGGGAACCCTCTCCAGTCTGCGGGAGGCTGCAAGGACACAGGGCAGCCCTCTCACTCGCACCTCACTCCTTGGCAGCCCTGACCTCCTCTCCTAGATTCTGAGAGAAGGACAAGTTCACTTACTTAGAAACATGGGCCCTAGGGGACAGGGAAGAGAAGTGACAAGTCCGAGATCACTCAACGAGTCAAGTGCAGACCCGAGCTAACAGCTGAGACCTTCTCACGCTCCTCTTGGGGCCTCTCACTTCCCACAGGCTTGGTCTGCAAGCCCCGGTTCCTTTTCACAAGGCTACAATGATGAATCAGCCTGAAAAACTCCCCTTTATCTTCCCCCACGGCTGGTGGAGAAACCTGATTATAAGCCACATGATCAAAACTGCAGGGTTTTTTTTTTCCCATCTGAGGATAGTCTGTTTGTAAATTACTTTGTCCAGTAAAACTTGGGAGCCCAGGTTTCAACAAAATTTTGTTGATGCTCAGTTTTTGTACTGCATTTAATTTCATTTCTTGTTTTTTAAATATAAAAGTAGCCATTAATGCTTTCAATCAGCATGAAAGGCACTTTGTCATCACTAATCTCCAAAGGTGGGAGACTCACTCATGCTTTCCCAGCCCTGGGGACACTGCAGCCACCATTAGGCATTTTGCAGTTGAGGTCTATAAACTCTTCTTTGAAACTCTATGTTCAGATGTGCTTCTAAATTCAGAATTCTCTGTACTACAAGACAGAAAATAGTGCACAAATCATACAACCCAGAGAGGACATGGGGCACACTCCTCTCGGGCTCAACATTCATTCATCCTTTGAGAGGTCACCCTGAGAGCTATAAATAGTCTCCTATAGGACTGGGCCAGCTTCTGCTTCCAAATGAGTGTTGAAAAGGTTTCCGTTTTCAGAGCCTTTTGGATTTTGGCTATGCCAAGAAGGGAATGTAGATGTGTTATAAAATAGCTCATGACCCCATTTATCACTTTTGAAGATATTCAACGGTCCAGAACTGAAACCTCAACACTCCAGAGGGAAAAAAAATATATGTTTAAGAAATAAGAGAAAGAGGGAGAATATAAAGAACATGGGATCTGCAATGCTTGGTTTTGGTTGTGCTTGTCACAGTTCAATCAATACCACAGCTAATAGATTGTGGGTACAGAATGAAGGCCCAGTGTGGAGAGATGAGTCCAGAGGAATGGACTGCCAAGGATTCTGTCCAGGGCGATGGGCACTGGCTGTCACAGGAAGGAGAAAGTACATTCACCCCCATCCAGGACAACAAGTAAAAGGACATAAAATTTTTTACACACAAATTCCATTCAAAGTTTGGGCAAAATAAGGGGCTTGTAAATGTCTAATTTATTTCTTTTTGCAATACCCATAAGGTATAAACATTATTAGCTTTATCTCACAATTTTGAAAACTTAAGAAACCTAAGGCAGTTGCCCAAGGAAAAGCCAAGCTTCTCCTCCAGGTCTGTCTGCTTCCAAATGCATGCTTCATGCCTTCGTGGCACAAACAATACTTCTCAGGGTTCTGGGACTGGAGTGACTGAGTTCTTGTCTCAGCCATGGAAAAGCCCCTGGGTGTGTCTCTGTCTCCTTCGCCTTCATCCTTTCCTCCCTTGCACTCCAACCACTTACCTATCCATTCCCTCACTCATCTCCCTCAGTTCCTGCAGACAGGAGTTACACCAGAGGTGCTCACCCACACGTGACCCTGGCCTTGTACAGAGGCATACGCTTATGCTTTTCCCAGATCACAACCAGTCCCGGACAAGGGACTGAAAAATATGTTCTACAGCAACTGGCTCGACTAGGAGGCATCTACACTTCGCGTGGCCATAAGCCACACACTGCGGGCTGGCTGAGGGCTGCCAGGTGGTATCCTCTGTACATGAAGCACATGAGATGTAAGCTGTATGTTTTTTTCATTTTTAAGATATGGATTAAGTACCTCTGATTGGCATGAACTTACTGTGTCTTAGAGATGATGTTTTACCAAGACATATGCTATTTGTCCCTGGCTTCTCATATATATGTAGCTCTTCTTCATAGTATGGGTAGCACAGGGAAACCAAGCTGTCCGGGCACAAGTCACATGCATGCTTTATGGTCCTAGCTTGGATGCCATCCTAACAAGGCGACATGATGCAAATCCCTTTCTATATCTGGACTTGTTTTCTCCTCCAAAGAGTGAAGACATTAAAAAAATCATGAAAAAGTCAACAAAGGGTTATCAGGACCCTGCTGAAAAGATTCTGTGCTGCTCTACAGCTGCGGCTGCTCACATTTACCAAAGGGAGAGCAAAGCTCAAATGGAACAGCTTGAGCGGGTGGCATGGAGAAGATTCAGGTCTCTCTGACTCCATCTGTGCCTGCACACAGTGTGTCACCTGTTCACATGGCATGCCTGTGCTCCAGACTCTTGGGTGCACCTCCAGGGTACCAGTCAGGATGGCAACCGGTAACCAACAGAGAACAGGAAAACCTGAGGTGTTCTGGCCAGGCATGGTGGCCACTGCTCCTCACAACCAGAAAATACCCATGCATTTTAATCTGTCTTAACCCCTGAAAATCACCAAACATTCTTAAAGGATGTTCACTTAGAAGTAAAGATCACTCTGCAGGTAGTAAGGTGACAGCAAAATCAATACCTTCCTTATGCAAGCTAGAGGAGGTTCGGGCCACACATCCAGTCCATCCCACATTTCTTCCTGACTTTTTTCTTCTTCTTCCTTCCTTACTCTTTCCCTGTCATTAGTCTTGACTTTCCAGCACTCATTTGAATGTTCAGTCAGAAAGCAGTTTGCCTGCTGGGTGCAAGAGGAAGGTTTCTCTGTCCTTTGAAAGGTTCTATGAAAATGTACTTGGCGTTTGCCAACCCTGGCTCTCCCCTGACATCTTATGATGACTAAGGCTGTCAGATTTCTCCTTGTCTGTCAGTGGGGGAAAGGAATTCAGGGCATTGGAATCACCAGGCTGGATTCAGAAAAGCCTTTTTACCTATGGAAGCTAACCTACCTGTTTGACCCACAGAAGCATAGGAGCCCACACCTCCCTCATCTGGAACATGTAGGGGACCTTGAGGCCTGATGGGTGCTTTTCTATCTCATGCCTCTTCTGTGTGTACCATGTCAGTTGGCATCTAGATGTTCCCTACTACACCACATGGAGGACAATGGCTCGGCTACAGTGACAGCTGACACAATGACACTTCTCTCTTGAGATGGTACTCTGCACTCTGTATGATTATACAGGTGGTCATGTTCTACATGGACATGTACTTCCTTCCTCCTTCTCTCTGGAGTGGTGCCACCCAAGGAGGGACAGCAGGACTCACTTGGTTTTTTAAAATTATTATTACTTTACTTTTTGGTGGAATCAGGGATCAAACTCAGGACCTTATGCTTGCCAGGCAAGCATTTATTCCACTGAGTTATCTTCCCAGCTACAGGACCCATTTGGATCCCTGTATGATCACATCCTAGTGCAGCCCATCCTATCCACATTTATTATACAGATGAATGAGTGCATTTTCATGCTTGATCCAATCTAAAACTATAGTTAAATTCTTTAGGGCACTCTTGCCCCCAGTTTCATTTAAAAGATCTAATTATCTCTGCTATACAGAATTTTTATTAGCAAATGAACTCATTAAATAAGCTCAGGTCCTGAGCTAACTGCAAACAGGAAAGCATATGTCTACAGTGCTAGGGAACATGGTTCCTATATTTAGCACTTGGGTTAGCTGGGGCAAAGAGTTCAAAAATCAGAGAAATGAGGTTTCTAAATTATCTCACAGAGACTGTGAACAGGACACAATAATGGTTTGCAATACAGTAAAACCTTAGATTGCAAGTAAATTGTTCTGCTAGTGCTCTGCAAGACAAACACTTCTAATACAAACACTTTTCACTTGATAAACCAGCGATGTCAAGCAATATGAACAGTATGCAACACCAGGCATCACATGACCACAACTAAGCTAATGGCTCTTCCCTCTAACTCTGTCTCTCTCTGCTTTTCTCTATCTCTGTCTCTTTCTTACCCTCCCCTTCAGAATTGTAGGTGGTCATCTCCCAACAGCAAGAGGATGGAGAAGATCTCTCCAGAGGAGGAGAACAAAGGGCAGAGGAATCCTTCACATTAAATGAGGTAAGGGAGATGAATAAAATGTGGGAAACAGCAAAATTTTGTAGAAAATCTCCACCCAAATAAGGCTGTAGCAGCCCAAGTGATGGATCTCTTTAACAGTAATGCAATGCCCCATTGGTATGAAGTCCTCAACAAAAGGCAAATGCAAGTGTCTTGGATTGGTTCATTGCTAAAGTTGCAGGAAAACAAGAGTCCACTGAGCCAGTAGCAGTGATTCTGTGATAGTGAAAGTTGTCTTATAGAGTAACTCTCCTCTCATCTCCTCCATACCAGCCACAAAGGTTTTCAACGGGAAGTAGTGGTTAATTTGTTTGTTTTTCTTTATATTTTGTATGTTCTTCATTATTGTATATTATTTATAGTATTATAATCATTTTATATGATTTTGAGTTGTAAAATGAATCATCTGACACACAAGTCCTTTGGATTACAGGCATGTTTCTGGAAAAGGTTATGCTCACTCACCAAGGCCGACCATACTTCCATTTTCCTAGACATGAGCTGCCTCAAGACTCACTCCACGACACCTCTGCGTGTGAAGAATTCCTGCAGTGTGCTCCTCTCCACTGCGTCTGGCACGGCTTTCCACAAGATCACCTATGAACTCCTAGCCCATGATAAACCCACCGTCCCCTCCTGAGGAAACTACTCTTAGCATCACCAAATATTTTTTCTTAACCCCCATTTGTCAAACTCTTCTTCTCCTCATCACTGGCAAAAACAAATCCTCAGCCAGATGCAGAGAGCCTCGTTAATGATGTGCTGAAAGCAAAGCCCTAATAAAGTCTCTAAATATTTACTGTGAGTCTGAATTACAGGACTGGCCAGTTCCGCCCCTATTAAACTCTGTTCCCACTTTCCAAACACAATTCTTTTAGGTCACTGCATGCCAGCCAAGGAAATGACAAGATCTGTGCACCACAGCACAAAGAGCAAGCAGGATTACTTTTTTTTTTTTTTTTTTTTGCAGAACCAGGGATTGAACTCAGGCCCTTGCACTTGCCAGGGAAACGCTTATTCTACTGAGGCATCTCCCCAGCCCTAGGATTACTTTTAAATTCTGGTCTTGCCACTTACAAGCTGCCAGACACTATGGAACTGACTTTACTCTTTTCCAGTTTCCTTAAGTATAAAATGGTGACAATAATGATTAGGATATTTGCTGCCATTTCAACTATATTCTCCTTTGAGTAAAAATGAGCATTGGACAGTCACATTGTTATGGCAGCTCAGAACACAGCTTATCTGATGAGAGATAAGGAGAAGGTTAACTAGCAGTAATCTTTAGCAATAGCGAGGAACGTGAGCATGAACAACTTTTAACCTTGCTAGATAATGAACAGATCTCTGAAGGCCAGAATTCATATGAAGAGCTCTCTACCACAATCCTAAGAGGCCCCAGAGACTCAGTAACTGTGAAGTCTGTCCTAATCAATACAACTAAACAACAGCAAGTCTACTGTGGGGTGGGCACCATGCCATACCCTGTAAATGGATAAGCCGATTTAATTCTTAACATAAATATAATTGCAGTTTCATAGATACAGAACTGGGCCTCAGAGAGGTCAGCTATGCCATCAGGAGGCAGCAGCAGTCAAGTCTGAACTCATTCATTTCTAATTCCACAGTCCTCTTTCTTCCATCACCATGTCACCTTGTCAGGCAACAGACTCAGCTCCAGAGAAAGGATGGGAACCAACCAATGAAGAAGGAACCAAAGGCTACTGTGAGGGACAAGTTGAACTCAGCTAAAGGGGCTGGGGAAGGACGGCAGGAAGGGAAGGGAAATAAAAAGGATCAAGATGATGCATGTTCATGTTCCAGTACCCCACAATGCATGCATTCACTATGTATAAACAGCACATAATAAATGATAAAATTTTAGGTTTCAAACTCACTGAAGCAGGTGAGACTGCTCCATGTTAGACCAGTGGTACTTAAGCCACAAAGCAGAGGCTCCACTTTATTCTCAACTTGGGTCCCCAAAATTAGGGTCAAGGAGAGAGGACACTTCCATTGAGCCTCCTCAAGCATGCATGGTTGATAGAACTCAACACAAAGGGGTGACCATCTCTGACCCCAGGTTCCCCTCCTCTACCCTACCACTTCTCTGAGTCACAAAGATCTCTTTCCAGGTTTACCTTTTACACAAGACCACAGTTTTTGAGACTTGGAATAGCATTCATTTTTTTATCATCAGCTCCCCAAGCTGCATTTGGCACATGCACATAAGTCACCATAAGTGATGGGTACATAAATGAAAGCCTGGACTCACACCAGGGCTGAAAAAACAGCTTTAGAGAATGCATCTGCATCCTGAGAATCTCCATGGAAATTATTCTACATCAGTTCTCTGTCACTGCATAAGGATCTCTGCAACACTAAGCTCTTGCAACAGCCCTGGGATGCAATCAATGTCTTTCACCCTTCAGCCCTGCAAAGCTCTCCTTTCGGCAGTCCCACTGGGTCCAAATACAACCAGCAAGTGCAGCCTATGGGTTAGATGCTGCCAACTCTACTGTGAAGACACAGAAACTAGTCAAGTGAGTGTACCAACTGACTCCTTCATCATGGGCATGTGTAGCAAGGCTGCTAACTTCCCTGTATTTCAAGCTACAGCTGCATGGCTTGAGCTCATGGTTAACAAGCCCAGTGCAAATCAGTGAGTTGGGGAGAAGGGGAGGAGTGGAAAGTAGACAGTTCCACCGAGAGAGAAATGGCAATAAGGCAGCTTCAATGGTCAATGGCACGACCAGGGGACACTGAGTGCCCTCTGGTCCTAGAGAGCACACAACTCCTTGCATGGGCTGGTTACATCTCAGCCTCGTCTGGTTATACCTAGGCCTGGGGAAAACAGGCAAGTGAAATTCTTGGTTCCTGAATAAAACAAGAAGTCACAGATGGCTTCACTTTATTCTCAACTTGGGTCCCCAAAATTGGGGTCAAGGAGAGAGGACACTTCCATTGAGCCTCCTCAAGCATGCATGTATGGAACTGAGGTCCCTCTAAGACCACAACCACATAGCCAACAGGATGGGAGCTAGCTGAGCCATACCCCAGCTATGTCATTTTCCCTTCTTTCACAAAGCTCAGACTGAAGGTGTGTTAACACCAATGTAATCTCAGGAAAAGCACCTTTTTCCTGAGATTACATTGCAAGTAGAAAGGACAAATTAGAGTCATAAAGACAGGACAGCAGACCAACTGGGAGCTAACTTTCCTCATCTGTAAAGTGGGGCCAGCCCATCCCCGCGGCATTGCGCTGTAGTGAAAGAAAGCAAGGCACATCAATGAGCTCCTGCTGGCAACTGGCTTCTATTTTTAGAGGCAAGAAGTGTGTTACCCACTGTGTCCCCGACAGGGATGCTGTTGTCCCTGTCCCAGAGCCAAGAGCAGGAGAGGGACTGTGGGCAGAGACCCTCTGTTCTTTCACAGGTGCCCAAAGGCAGCAGGTGAAGACAACAGCCCCCAGCCTGGGCCCAGCCCCTATGTCTAAGACTGTTTATTTCATAGCAAGTAGAAAGGACAAATCAGAGTCATAAAAGACAGGACAACAGACCAATAAAAACCAGCTCCCAGAAGAGGCAGAGGAAGAGAGGCAAAACTGTCACCATAGCAACACAGAACAGAAACATGCACTGCTCTGTCTCTTCCCTACTGCAAAGAAGTCTTGGAACCCAGGTTGGAGCTCCTAACTCGATCCACAGCCCAGACCTGCTGGTGGCACCCGCCTCTTGCTGTCCCACATGGCCCCGCACCAGCTTTCTGTGCCCTGGAGACTCATGGAGATGCAGGTAGCTCAGGCACGTCCAGTGGAAAGTGACTGCTGATAGCAGGTGAAATTTCTAACAATGCAAGGAGAGGGGACGAAGAGCTGTTTGGGCTCCCAGAACCTAAACCCCAGCTATCATCCACCCCTGAGCTCCCTGAGGAGCAGTCAGGGAAACAACAGGGAGAAGAGGACAGGCCCAGACCCTAGAAGGAGAATGCCCTCGATATTAGACCCCAAATCTCCAGAAGAGTTTGGGTGAAATTCTGGGGAGCCCTGTGGGTAAATGGCTTTGGAGGCCTTAAATGTCCAAACCCCTGGCCCTGGTCTCTGGGCCACCGGCCAGCAAATCTGAGCATCCGGGAAGGAGTCAGGGACCTTCTGGCCCATACTGACAGAGGTGTCCTCAGTCCTTCCAGTGGCAACAAGCCAGGTATCTCCACCAGAAAGCACGGCTGACTCGGGACCAGCCTCCTAGGAAGTGGGTCAAATTATCCTTTAGGCCAAGATCATCGGAAAGGAAGTCTATGGCCAGGCTGGGGCTGCACTGGGAGTGGGAGGAGGGAGTGGGCGGTGGGGGCTGGGGTCCTGGGCAGGTGGTAGGCTGGGCCCGGCTGCAGGTAGGGAGGGCGCTGGCGCTGCCTCTGGGCTGCAGGGAGCTGGGCAGGGTGCGACCCGGTGGGTTGGGGAGGGGCACGGAATGAGGTCTTGAGGAAGTAAACCTCTGCAGCCAGCGACACACGACGAGGTGGGAGTGACTGAGGGTGGTCTGGAGCAGGAAGCCCCTCCGGTGCCGGGGCCCGCGAATTGCGCTCCAGGTCGGGTCCTCGGCGCTGGCCTGCTGCCTCCCGATCCCAGCGAGTCTCCACGAGCAGCGAGGATGACTGGGCCCAGAGCACCTCACAATTCCCCGGGGCCCGGAGACTGCGCCGCCCCTCCCGCCCCGGCCCGCGGCCCCCGCAGCTCCCCGGTCGCGTCCCGGCCGTCCATGCCGCTCACCAGTCGCCGCCGCCGCGCCGCGCTGGGCCCCTGCTCCGCCGGCGCCTGGAGGACGCCTCTCCCAGCGTCGCAGCCGGGAGACAGCGAGCGCAGCCCGGGAGCTTCCAGCCCCGCCCGACCACGCCCCGAGACAGGCTCCGCCCCCAGCCCTTCCCAGCCGCACAGGTCACGCCCCAGAGGACTGTCCCGCCTCCAGCCCGGCCGGAGACCCGACCACGCCCCAGGACCCGCCCCGAGCCGCCCCGGCGCGGATCTCGCGTCCGGCGTCCGGCTCTCACCTGGTCCTGCTCTCACCTGGTCCTGCTAGCTGCACTCGGCTCTGCTCGGCTCGGCTCGGGGCATCTCAGCCCCGCTGTCAGCCTTAGCCGTTTGGCCTGCCCTGGACTAGGGTTTCCTTAGTCCCGCGTGAATGGGTTCCTCCCTGCTCACCCTCCTGGGCAGCGGGGCTCACAGGACCGCTATGTTGGAGCCATAGCCCTGCACCCGGCCACCCCAAACCCCAGTCCCGCAGTCCCACCACCAGACTCTGAGCTTAGCCCTGCCGCGGGCCTTCCCGAAGAGATTCCCTGCCTTAGGGATGTCGGATCTTGATGGGATCCCGGAGAGATCTTCCTAAGTTCTCAGTCCGGAAAGTGTAATTACCTAAAACCTGAGTCTGTAGACATACTGATAGTCTGGGATGCAAGGTGAAAATTGCAAGTAATAGTAAGGCAGTGGCAACCATTGATTTCAATCATCTGTCATGAGGCTTTTGTTTTAGACAGGAAATTGGGGAAACCAGAGTGGCCTAGGCTGTGTTGAACAGGTTATGTCAGAGCTCCGCGTAAATATACCTGTGAGTGTGTATGTGCATATGCGAGTGTGTGTGTGTATGTGCCTGTGAATATGCACGTGTGTGCGGCATGTGTGAGAAGTGGCCTCCAGGACCCCAGTATAAGGGATGTCTACACCAGACAGTTGGGGTGGCAGACAACTTAGATGTAGTCTTCTCAAGGTACTCAGCTGTGTGTGGAGAGGCTTGGGGCCTTCAAGGGTGTATGGACTGGGTGCTTAGGAAGCAGAGTGCAGGTCCCAGAGCGTGGGAAGGATGAGATCATTGTGTCCCTTCCTAAGTACCTGTGTGTGTCCCTTGAGGACCTGGCCTACCCAAGCCTCCTTTGGCTCTTGCAGTCCATGGGCCTGGAGCCTCACATGAACTGAAGCATCAAGCTTCTGGCTGGGTTTGGCAAGAACTCACAGACAGCAAGACTGCATAGTCTGGATGGTATAACATGATCTCTCTGTTGAAATGGGGTCTTGGATTCCCATGAAAATTTTTCCATTTCATGCAGATTGTTCAGGGGCTGCTGGCCCAGACTCAGCCTTTGTGGTCAAGTCCTGCAAAGGCAACTTTGTCTGTGTGTGACTCTATCAGAAAATTCTCCTTGCCAGAGCTGCACTTCACTGCTATAGTGACTCTATGACCCCACACCATGCCACACTACAGTAGAACTTTTTACATACACTGCTCACCTTGAACTTGGCCAGGCTTTGGGAAGGACAAACATGAACCAGCTAGAGGTTCCACTTATCCCCATTAAAACTATCATTTCAGAGTAGCACAGGACATTTTACTGTACACTGTCTGCTGCTAATAAGGTGGTTTATATTGGTGAGTGGATCACTTGATGTTTGAAATTTCACCATTACACACTTCAAGACAGCTTCTGTTTCAGTAATTGAGGCATACTTGCATGGTATTTTCTAGCCCATTATGAAATAATAGGGTTTTCTAATTATTGGTGTGGAATTTAATAATTGTGTTTCCTAAGACACAATATTCAGATGAAACAGTCTCCCAACTTAATCAGTAATGCTAATAACTAGTTTAGAAGTTATTATAATGAAGATTACAGTGAAATTAAACTGTCATTTAGGGGGCAGGTAAGTTGAGATTAAATTTCAGATGGTTTTCATTCCCAATATGTTTGCTAAAGTGAGCCTTACTATCTTTTTAAAATCTTCTATTCATTCATTTGGTACAGGGTCTCACTACACAGTTATCATCTTGCCTTAGCCTCCCCAGGCATGTTCCACCATGCCCAGCTTTGATGGCAGGCAAGCTGTACCTGGGGTTCTGTGGCTAGCACAGCATGTGGTACTGGGGATCAAATCCAGGTCCCTGCACTCGCCAGGCAGGCATTTAGACCATGAGCTATCTCCCTTGTTATCTTTTTTTTTTTTTTTTTTTTTTTTTTTTTTTTTTTTTTTTTTTTTTTTTTTTTTTTTTTTTTTTTTTTTTTTTTTTTTTTTTTTTTTTTTTTTTTTTTTTTTTTTTTTTGCAGAACCAGGTATTGAACTCAGGCCCTTGCACTTGCCAGGGAAGCACTTATTCCACTGAGCCATCTCCCCGGCCCTCTCCCTTGTTATCTTAATTAAAGTTAAACCATACTATTCTGGTTTCAGAGATATTCTGCTTATGTACTTATTTTTAAAGAGAGATTGAACATCAAGTGGCAGGTATTTTGCTAAAGGATGGAATAAGAAAATCTTCCAAGACCTTGAGGACACAGACAAGTGGATGACCCTGGCTATGACAAGGCAAAATAAGATACAGGCTAAGTGGAGATACCTGTTGTATGGTCCTAAGAGCAGCAGAAACAGGAATGAGGTGTTGAAAAGGACAGTGTTTAAACTGAGGGCTGAGCCTGCTTCAATAGGCAGGAAATGAAACAAGGGCATAGTAGGTAGAGGGACAAAAATAGGGGCTACCTTAGCAGCCTTGTGCCAGGGAGGTAGACAGAGGTGACCAGCTCAGTCTGATGAGCCTGCACTTGATCCTAGGAAGCCCTAGGAAACTAATGATAGGCTCAGGGTCTTCATTTCAATACAGGAAGTAGAGGAAAAGGAGGAGGCAAAAATAGAAGAGTAATCAGAGGACTTCCCTGCTTACCAGGGACTCTGTTCAGCCCTCCATGGACTGGGCCTTCCCTCTTTTCTTTTTTTGAGACGGTCTCGCTATGCAATTCAGGCTGGCCTTGAGCTTATTTTGTAGCCCAGGCTAGCATCAAACTCTCAACAGTCCCCCTGTCTCAGCCTCCCTGAGTGTTGGGATTACAAAAATGGGCCACCACGCCTGGCTTCTCTCAGGATTCCCAAGGTTGAGAACAGGGCTTGGCAAAGCCTGGGGCATAAATCTTTTATTCTGGGAAGTTCCCTCCAAATTCCTCAACAAATTATATTTACCTTCCCAGCACGAGGCCCTTGCTTGTTGAAAG
Source organism: Ctenomys sociabilis (assembly GCA_004027165.1). NCBI lineage: Eukaryota > Metazoa > Chordata > Mammalia > Rodentia > Ctenomyidae > Ctenomys > Ctenomys sociabilis. The sequence continues at coordinate 64,901 of PVKA01007359.1, forward strand.
ATCTTGCCTGCTCTTGGACTGCCTTCTGGATGCGGAACTGGGGTGACTTCTTTCCCCATCACCTGGTATCAAGGATCATTTGTTCTTATGCTAATGATTTTGGGGACAATGTGGCACTGTGGACTTCTGTCCTTTGAGTAATTAGTCTTCTGAATGCTCCTATAAAACTTGTAGTCTGAGCCACAACTCCTCTTACTCATCATGTCTCACAGTCTGCTGGCTTTAAGAATATTTCACATATGCAAGGTTCTTGAGGTCAGAGACATTTATTGTGACCTCATCTAGATTTAGGATCAAAGTTGGATGCGAATCCTGCTTCTGCCAGTCTTGAGCTGCATGAACTTCAAAAAGTTACTTAATTATTGGAAGTTTGACTTTTGTCTTCCATAAAATGGGAATAATAAAACCTACTTCAGAAGGCAGATGTGAGGGCTGATCTACATGAAGTGCTTGGTAGCTGGGAAAGAGAAGCTAGGTAAGTGCTACATGTCTTTTTATGTATGTCACTTGCATTGCTTTGAATTACACTGGGCAAACAGTAAGTGCTCATTTAAAACTTGTTATTTAGCAGGTTCCTTCATAGATGTGGGTGTCATGGGCAGTCCTTGGGGTTCAAAGGCCTGAAGCATCACAGGGCTTGTTCTCTGCTTGCTATATCACAAGAAAAAAATCTTAATGCTTGCCCTTCCAGGTCCCTGATCTTCCACAAGTACTGTCTTAGTTGCTCTCAAATCACTGGGACCCTACATCGAATGCTCACAACTTAAGGACCAGACCAGAGGCTTATTTTGACTTAGACTGTAGGGTTTCAGTCCGTAGTCAACAAGCTCCTACACAAGAGGGGGTAGCAGACAGGTACGGAAGAGAAGAAGCTACTCACATCTGGATGACAGGCAAGCAAAGTTTCAAGGGAGGAGTCCAAAGTGAGATATAAACTTGCAGATCAAGCCTCCAGGTACTCACTTCTTCTGACCAGGCCTTTATTCCGCACAACTATAAGCCTCATGATACAGTCATTCTCCAAAAGCCCCACAGAAGGCTTTTGGGGACATTTTAGCTATAAACCATAATAATTACATGGTGTTTTCCCACTGATGATTCCCACAGTGGCCTCTGGAGGTGATGGGTTTTCTTGCCAGTTGCTGGCCAGTGTCCTTTAGGTAAGAAGAGGTTTCTACCTACTGCTTTCAGAAGGGAGGATAATAACTTTGATTCTAAACATTGCACCAGTTTTCTCAGCTAATGTGCTATACACTTCCTTGTTGAAAAAAAAATTGCTTAAACCATGTTGAGAAACTATAGGGGCTGAAAATCATTGCCTGGGGCTGAGATATAAAGGTTCTGACTTGATTGTCCTTTTAATTCCTGGGCTCAGTATGGCTGTCTTCAGAATGCCCCTGTTTTGCACAGTTTCTTTCTCAACTGACCCTTCATTCTGGTGCATTCATGGAGTTTCTACCTGTGATTTTAGAACCCAGCTCATAGCAAAACCTGTCCAAGCCATGTCAGTTGTCCTTTCCCAAGTCTTCCTGTAGCATTGCATTCCCTAGCTAGGGAGGCTGTTGGTTAGATGAACTGGTTATAGCTGATTTCTTCCTATTCACAGTAGTGATAGTCCATAAAGTCACCCTGAACACTAATTTAGTGAATACTGAGCCACAGCTTCTCAAGGGAATGCAGGGTTAGGGTCGTATAAGTGTCTGGTCACATTTTCATTAACTAATCAATATAGAACCTTATTTGATTCTATTGAAAGACTCCTTATCGGACATATATTGTTCATCATTGCATTGAACTCACTGTCAGAAATACTTTCAATTTGTCCTGAATGAACCTTTTCTGTTTAAAGAGCAACATCCTCTTATACTGAGGAACTCTGAATGACATTTCAGCACTCTGTTCCAAGCCCTCGCCATCAGAAAGAACAAAAATGAGCTGAGGGTAGATAGTGGCACTGTGGGAAGATGAGACAGAAGGATCATGGTTTGAGCCCAGCCTAGCCAATTTAGCCACTTAGCATACTCTTGTTTAAAAATCAATATTTAAGAAAAAGAAAGAGGCAGGGGATGTAGCTCAACACAAAAGCCATAGTTCTCATCCCCACTGGGGGGGAAAAAAACCACAAAAATGTGAAAAAGCATAGTACTAACAATATTGGAAAACAGACATGGTTTAAAGGCTAAGAGAAGAAAGAATATCTGCTCATTCTACCTAGACATGATGATGACTTGAGATTTAAGATTTCACAATTGGCGTACAGAAGCACAAGACCATGGCGGCTCTTAGCATACTGATGGAAGGGTTCAGATAAATCTCAGCAAGTAGGTGAATGAATGCACAAATATAAACCTCAGCTGCAATGGTGTTCAAATTACCCAGTCCCTCAAGAAGCACTAGATGTGTAACACCTGTACATTCAATATGTGTCAGTTGAATGAGTGACCCAGTCGGCCCAGACCACTTTCTTTAGATGTTTACCAAGATTTAAAAACTTATATTAGTAAAGCAGGAAGAGTGTTGTTGGTTCTCCCACAGGAGCATCAAACTCCTGATTTTGTTCTAGAACTTATTTGACAAGAGCCTCCAACTTCAGTATAAGGACCATATGTGACACATCTGGATAATACAGCTGTTGGCTTTCAAGACAAAGAGGGGATTACAAATAATACCACTCTCCCTCTTCTCCAACAAAGGAAGAGGGGATAATACTTTCCCAAGAAAAGTAGAGCTAAATGATAGCCAAAGATGAAGAAAAATGACAAATCTGAAGAATCAATAGGGACACTGGTGACACAGTGTACTTAGGGAAGGAGAATGGATCCAGAGGCCAGGATATCAAGAGGATGGTGCAGGAGCTTTCCAATGAAATTTTGCTCATTCAAAATTTGAGCGCCCCCAGAGGCTCGAGATTAGGGCATGGTAAACTGGCTGGAAGGTGGGGTGAGCTGTCAGTTGAAGAGTTCCAGGACACATGTGCAGAACAGTTCTGAGAGCGCTGCCCCTGGAACCAATCAGAGGGTGCTATCTTCAGTTCTTCTGCAGAAGACTGGCCAGCCTAGACATGTTCCATCTCTAGTGTGAGGTACAGAAGTGACTGCCACCCAGCCAGCTGCCACTGTTACCTCTTTCATTGTTCCACCCTACTTTCTCTGAGGGTGTATTTCTTTTATTTTCAATTTGCCCAACATCATTCTGTAGGGTACATTTCTTTTATTTTTATACCTTTAGTAAGTTTAAAGCCCAGCTATATTTTGTACTTGTCTCAGCCAATTCTTTGTTCCAGGCAAAAAAGAACCTAGAAGGCACCTTTGGAAAGTGTCTCCAGCACCATGTAATATTTTCTCCACTTCTTATGGCTTGTTCTTTACATGTAGAAAATGGTGACTAAAAAAAAAAAAAAGAGAAAAAAAGAAAATGGTGACTATGGAGCTTACCATAAGGGTTACTTGTCATTGACATTTACTGAGTGCCTATTCTGTGGCAGACAGAAGCATGAATTACAGATCACTAATAGATACCAAGTGTAGTTCCTGTTGTAAGCCAACTCCAAAACTTAAAGTCATTATAACTTTTTTCACTCATGTCTGTTTCTAGTCTCATTCTCCAATATGCAACATTTTAATGTATGACTTTTCTAAATTAAAACACTCCCATATTTCTTCATAGAACAGTAGTCACCAGGTGTCTCCAAAAATTGCTGATGCCATCAGTTTTTAATGCCCTTGACACATCAGTCATCTCCTCTGGAGATTCAGTCTCACCATTCTGAAGCTCTCAGTTTCCAAAATCACCACCACCAGGAAAGTACTGACATATTGACTGGAGTCTTTGAGCAAATCTTAGCACCTCTTATAGCTAGTCATCTAAACAATGTCACAAACAAATTGCAAGGGGCCACTTATGATAATATCCATTTTATAGACAGGAAAAATTAAGGTCTGATGTAACTTCTTTAAGTCATCCATTGAGTCACAGAATAAGATAAAAATATCACAGTTCTTAACTGGCTTTGGGTCTCATGGACTTGGACAACTACATCATTTTCTTTTCCCTTGTAAATGGATGTTTGTTTTGCTTTGTGTTCAGAAAACATGTTAGTAAGCAAGTAAGCAGGCTTGATTCAGATGTAGGCCAGGATTTTTCTCTTGCTATTGGAGATTTTTTCAAATCTATGCTTATAAAAAGTAAAATTTCAGAATGAAGACAATGTTAATGTTTTCATGAAAGCAAATGGTTGACAGCATAGAGCTTCATCATGGGTCTTGTTACCAATAAATACATATTTCAAGTATTTGAAAAGTTTTCAATTTACTGTGTTTGCCTTTTGTCTTATTCTTATTGTTGGAATAAAATACCGGACACCCAAAATTAAAAAAGGAAGTGTTCATTACAGCTAATAGTTTGTAGAAGTTTCAATCCATAGTTGGCTGATTTTATGTCAGGACAACATAGCAGAAAGGAAACAGGCCATGGTGTGGCAGGCAGGAAGCTCTGAACAGCAATCTTCCTTTCCCTTTTAATTCCACTGAGCTACAAGTGTATTGGTTGGTGCTGCTTGTACCCAGGGTGGGCCTTCTATTATCCACACACAGACTCATGCCAGACGTATTTAGTTATCACACTCCCTTAATCCTAGTGTCACACTCCCACGATCCAGCCACCTCTGAAAAGTCCTACCTATCAGTCCATGAGGCTTTGGGAGGATAGCTAAATTTAAGCCATTAGGACCCTTCAACCTTTCAGCCACTTGACAAAGCCTTGAGCATAGTAGTATTTATGGGAATTTGATAAAATTAAATATATGTTCCCTTCAGCCACTGTTCATATCAAACCCCTTATCAGTTGTCACTTACGTAAGTAACTGCAACAGCTTCCTGATCAACCACTCAACTCCGCCCATTCAGATCACTGCTCACCCTGCAAATTCAGGAGTCTTCCTAGGAGGTGTATGGGACATGACGGTGCTCACAGTCAAAGCCTTCAGTAACTCCCTTGTCAAAGTAGGACTCCGTCTTATACACCCTAAATGGCCACATGAACTCTATATTTACAATCTTCCATAGCTTGTGGTTTCTGCTGTATCACTTTCAATCTTAACTATTATGTCACTTCCATTTGCCTTTGTACCTTGTAGTTCTTCCTGAAATGTCTTTCTTTCCATTACCAAATCAATAAATCTTATCTATCCATCAGGTAGCTTAAATACCACCTGGTAACGAAGTCTTTCTTGAACCCTAATCCCAAGCCCACCCCACAGGGATTTTATTTATTTATTTATTTATTTATTTATTTATTTATTTATTTATTTATTTATGTCTTTTTGAGACAGGGTCTCATTGTGCAGTTCAGGCTGGCCTTCAGCTCGCTTTGTAGCTCAGGCTGGTCTCAAACTCACAACAATCCTCCTGCCTCAGCCTCCCGAGTGCTGGGATTACAGGCATGCACCACCACGCCCGGCCATCCCACAGGTATTTTAATTCTACCCATTGCATCCTGCACTCATGCAAAACACACACACACACAAATAATGTCTGTGTCGCATGTACACAGCATGTCAGTTCTCCTTCACCTCCCTCCCCCTCCTTTCCTCTCTGGTAAGAAGACAGATACTGATCTCCATATTTGTCCGTACGCCAGCAGGCAAAGATGGCCTTTGTCAACTCTGTGGCTAAGCCACCTAACGGTGTTCGGTGGAGGCAAAAGAAGTTTGGGACCGGAGGAGTTACCGTCCATGAGATTAAGCCGCCCGTACACCGCGGGAAGCAGCCACGCTCCTGCCAGCAGCAACAGCTTTAACTCCAGCCTGGAGGAGCTGGCCTACGATGGTCCCAGCACCAGCAGCGCCCACTTGGCGCCCGTGGTCACCAGTACTGTTTGCTATGATCCTAGGAAACCAGCAGTGAAGAAAATTGCCCCGATGATGGCCAAGACGATTAAAGCTTCAAGAATAGATTCTCCAAGAGATAAACGGAAGACCTGTCTTGCAGGTGGAATTTGGGAGACCGGAATGCAGGGACGTTGGGGGCTGTGGAGTGAGCCTTCCAGACGAGACCGGAGTCTTTTGCTTTGTGCAGCCTTCTGGCCCCTGAGGCCTGCGCGAGCCGGCGTCGCCCGGTGCCGCAGCCTCGCGCCTTGCCTGGAGCACACTTAGGAGTTCTGAAGACGATGTGAAACCTCAGGCTCATTGAAGATTTTAAGGTCAATTGTACTTTTGTTGCTAATTAGAACCTTTCTAAACTATCAGTCATAGTTTTAATTAATAAATATTGCCCCCAGATTGTAAAAAAATAATAATGTCTGTGTTTTCAATGCTCAACAACAAGAACACTCTTAATACATATGCAGAATCATCTGAGCAGTACTGCATTTCTCAAGAGCTAGAAACTAGGAAATTTTCTTTTTCAAATTTTTTTTCTGGAAAAGTAAAGTATAAGCAAGCCTTGAAGAATGATGAGGAACTTGTTAGCAGCAGGGGCATGTTAAGATGCGTTCTCTTTGTGAATAAAATAATCTTCCCACCATGTAGTGTGATCATGTAATAAAATGCACATTAGTGATAATCACACCCAACAAAGAACTTCATTTCTGTAGTTGAAGCATTTTTTTCTCATATGTCAACACCTCTACATTTTCTTTGTGATAATTATACTGAGCACTTTTTTCATTCTTCTTGGGACATTTGCCTGGGAGGCTTGGGCAGCCTATAAATCATAATTTTCATCATTAAAAAATATAATTTATACAATCTATTTTTAGAGTAGATGACTAACCTGTGAACATACCCAATATGACGCTGGCATCAGACAGTGGTTCTTGAGCAGTCTCAGGCTCTCGAATATTTCATGTCTCATTAGTGTCACTCCTATGGGGTGACTGCTAAGACGCCAGCTGCTCCCCCGGATCCTCTCGGTCAAACTGCATCCCATCTGTTAATGGAAGAAGAGAGAAAATTATAGAAGATTATAGAAAATCTGGTGATTTTCACGTTTTTATACATAAATTTAGTCTTCTGATTTACATTTCATCTGCATCCAGGCTTCAGTGAATCTGTTTAGTGTGTGTGTGTCTTGTAGAGGGGAAATTTACATTACCTTTGATTGCACAGATTTAAGCGTTTCAAGGCCTTGAGAGAATCTCAGAATAGAAGGAGCATTTGAAACATTCTAATTCAGTTTAATTCAATTCATTTATTTGAGAGGTTGAAACTGTGGGGTCTCCGGAGGAAGGTGATTTCCCCAAATCGTGTGGCAAGTAGAAAGCAGAGGTGGCATTTAAACATGGTATTCTGGTTACTGTCTACTGTTTTTGTTTTTCTTGATGATGAGTGAACATTTACCCCCACCTCTGATTTGAAGGTTTCTAGCTTGTTGTAAACTGAGCACACTAGTTTTCTGTTCAGAACTTCACAAATTTCTTCCCCAGTCTCTTGTGGATCCCAAAATTATACAAGGATCTACCCGGAGTCTGGTCTCCAAAAGGTCTAAGTGTATGGCACTTCTGGGACCAGAACCTGGAGCCACCGTTCTACACAGGCAGAGAGACCTGACGGGAAGACGCATCTTTCCCCAGGCCGGGTCCTCGCAGTAGCTCTGCTCTGAACTTGTCTTGTGATTTTGTGCCAGTCAACCAACTTCCCCAGACTCAATGTCTTCAGTTGTCCACCATGGCTTATAAACATCTGCTCTGTATACCTTCCAGGAAGATTGACAGAATCAATTAAAGTGACAGTCATGAAAAGACTGGAAAGCTACATAAAAACTGATTATATTGTGTAACAGCAGAAACACAGCAAAATGCTTTCCCTTTGTCTATTGTTAATATGTCATGCATAATAATTTATGTTTATTTCCTGGACGTGATGAGCCATACTTTCACCTTTATGTTTTTCTTATCAAAATAATACTAACGAGGGCTGGCGGTATAGCTCAGCAGACTTGCTTAGGTAAGCGCAGCGGCCGGGGTTCGATTCCTGGTTCCCATGCCGCGCCGGCCCTGCCTTTAGGTGCGCTGAGCCGACGATGGAGTCCGGGCATTGTGGCGCGCGCCTGTAATCCCAACTAGGGAGGCAGAAGGCAGGAGGATCACTATGAATGTGGGCTGCATAGTGAGACTCTGTCCCCCCCACCAAAAAAAAAACCCTAAAAAATATATATAAATATTACTAATGTTGGAAACAAAGGGTTGATTCAGGGGGAAAAAAAGGAGTAAATTAGGATTTCCAAAACATGTGCTAAAATGTTGATTTACTGAGGACATTAGTACTTTAATTTGATTGAAATGATGGGAGATGAGACTGTGAGCTTAAACAATGGTCATTACAGAACAGTTTTGTTTTCTTGTTTTTTGTTCTTCGGCTAGGTGGGATTGTTTCTGGTTTCGTTTCTGCTTTTGTTTTGGAGACAGGGTCTTGCTCGGCATCCTGGGCTGGCCTCACACTTGCTGTGACCCTGCCTCCGCCTCCTGAGTGCCCATGCCATGGGCATGCAGTACCGCACCCACCCACAGCGCAGTTTTCTTCCCTACGCTGAAGAGTTATCCTAGCTGTTGAAAGTAATGGGGAATTTTCAGGAACTAAGGACTGATTTCAGTCTGTGTCCCCCTTGATGTTTTCTATTTTTTGGTTCTGAAATGACAGACGTATAGCCTAATTTATACCAACGAGTAATGACTGAGGGGCGCCTACCACACCCCATATAGGCTCGGATGAATGGAAAACGTCCGTGTCGCTGTCACCAGAATATTATCTATCATCTTGTAACCAGTGCTGCATTTTTTTTCTTTTCAATAATAGGATATTATTTAAATAATAATAGGTCATAATAATAATAGGATAATAACAGGTCAATTGAAAATTCTAATGTTTCAAACTCATTCTAGAACTCAGAATGTTAAAGTTCTTCTTTTTCTTTTTCTGTCTGGTGAGACAACTAAATTTCCCTGCCTCCTTTGCGTATGACATTTTGGCCAATGGTCTTGTGAGTTGGAAAACTTCATTTCCAAAAATTTCTGTCCTTCCTATTGCAATGCAGAGTTGTTATCACAGCATAACCTTATGAAACTCAGCTAACAAAATTTCTAGCTTGATTCCTATTTATTCCTATCTAGAGACAACTACAATTATGAAATTGTTGGCTATCTTTCCACACCACTGTGTGAAAAAGACATACACACTCTAACATTTCTTATGTATGTATACTTAATGTATGGTATTGTATGGTGTGGGTTTAAAGTTTACATTAGTGCTGTCATATGGAATTCTTCTCTTTCTTTGCACACTAGTGTAGAATTTTGGAACCATCTATTATGATAACTGTATAATTCTACAGGCTGAGTACATGTGTTGTTTTGCTAGATATGGTCAAAAGCTTTCTTCAGGATGGTCCTATTGTTTTAGTGTTCACAGTTACAATGCACCACTGTGTTGATATTTGCACATATTTTTCAACATTTCTATTGTCAAACTTTCTGGTATTCTTTCACTTACTTTTATAATGTAATGCTATTGTTTTTGTTGACAGCTTCTTGATTACCAATGAGACTGTTTTGAGCCATTTTCTGTTGCTGTAATAATACTCCAAGATCAAGTAATTTGTAAGGAAATGAAGTCTATTTGGCATGGTTCTTGGAGGTGAGACGTCTAAGAGCATACCTTTGGCATCTGCCAAAGATTTTAGTACCACATTACCTTATCATGAACAAAGAAAGGGAAAATTCATGTCTGTAGTAATCTGCTTTCATGAGGATGGATCCACACCTGAGATAAGGACATCAATCCCTTCAGTAGGGCAGAGCTGTGTGATCTAATAATCTTTTATTGATGCAGGCATTTCTTATGTTTTATGTTGGGGTTAAGTTTCCAATATGTGAAGTTTGGAGGACACATTTCAATGATGGCATAGTTTGAGCATCTTTGCATGTCTATTTACTTTTTAGATTTCTCATCTGTGAAACATCTACTTATCCTTTATAATCATATCTATTTTGATACATAATTTAAATTCAATTGTTTACCATAATTTATAAGTTAAAAAATTTATTACATATATATTATATTCTGAACATTCATCCATTGCTTCCATGTTGCTAATTGTCTTTAATCTGTGAATTGTCTTTTAACTTTAGTTTCAGAATCTTTTATCACATATATATATATATATATATATGTATGAATTTTGATGAAGTCAGTTTACTTTTTTTTACAGTTTTTACTTTTAACTTCTTTTTTAAGAAAATATTTTAAAACCAAAATTTCAAAAACATTTCTCAATGTTTTCTTCTAATAATATCAATTTTTGTTTTTCACTTTAATCCATGTAAGATATACCTAGGGGGCTGGTGGGAGAAAGGCCTTACTTGTCTTCCTCTAGGAAAAGCCTCTACTCCCTGCACCGGTTTCCCCACTGTTTCTTCTCATGAAACACACACGGGGCTCATGCTTGTGCTGCCGTCTCTGCGCCTGGGGAGCTGAGCTTATTTGCATAGTTTGGGGCCCATGTGACCGCCATGCCCTGATCTATCAAGCATTGGTGATCTTCACTTTGTTCGTCTTTTTCTGATCATGAAGATGAGAGAGAAGACTTCCAAGGTCATATTTGTTTAGCTAGAAATAAAATTCTCTGGCTCTAAAAATTGCTTAAATGTTTTTAATTTTAGTTTTCCACGAATTTTCCTTAAAGATACCTTCTTGCTCTTTTCCTAAGACGGAAATGGTTTTTACATACTTGAATAATCTCCATGTTTGGAATGTTCTGAGGTTTTTTTTAAAGCTTTCATTTGTAGCATTTATTTTCCTTTCTACACACAAGGCTTACTTTGGGATTTCTACTTACTTCTTTATTTCTGCAAATATTTTGAAATACTTGCTTCAGAGCTTTCTCTCATCCTCAGGATTATCTACTGCTTCCCTGAGATGTGCTTCCTGGCTATCCATTTCCACACATCGTTTATAATCTTGGTGATGTGCTATTTTTCACTGGGGACATTTCCTGTCGGGGACCATGTGATTTGCTTTGGGTGACAGTTTTTCATCTGGACCTGCTGGGACTTTGTGAGTTTAAGCGTACTTGGAAAGTAATTGTGTGGATTTATTTCCCTGGAGTCCTGAACTATTCAGATGGCTTAAATTTGTGTCCCTTTCTGCTTTCTAATTTCTTACAGGTGTCTGCCTTCATTCACTGGCCTAGAAGGAGTAGGGGGCTTCTTTGCAGCTTTCTTGAGTTATGATGGCAGTGATTTTTGAACATGTGGAAATGCTAGTGAATTCAGAACTGAACAGGCCACTGGGTTGCAACTGCTCACCCTGCTGGGACTTTGGGTAGATTTCTCCCTGTGTGGCATCAATCCCTAGTCCCATTTGTTAAGTTCTCGAAAAGGTTCCAGTTCCCCCGAACACTCTTCAGTTTTTGCTCTCACTTCCTAGTTCTGTGATTTACCATCCAATGTGGAATTTTTCTCTCTTACTCTAAAGTTTGGCTATGAGTTTGCAGCTCCTGCTTGAGCTCCCGTTCCCAGCATCTCTGTGGTGAGGAGAGTTTCCCCCCCAGGAGCCCAGTGTGCCTTACTTGGTGGAAGGCACATGGGCACACAAATTCTGAAAGGAGCACCCAGGAACTTGCTCCTGTGTCACACCAGGCACTCTGCAGGTACACAGGAAAGCACTAGGCTGAAACTGGCTTGCTTTTGATTCTCAAATCGTCCAAACTCTCAAAGAGTTAGCCCTGCCCATCTGACAAGTAACTGCCCCCCCAGGACAGCTTCCTTCCCCGTGAAGTCCCTGAGGGCCCCACCTGCCTCTCCACGCAGCGTGTGGTGTGCACTTGGCCCCTTGGAGAGAGCACCGTGTTCCAGTTGGGGCTGTGAGCACAGTTGTCATCCTGAATCTTTATGCCTTTAGAATTGATGACCTCTTGTTTTTCCAATCTGAGTCAGTTCCTGGGCTTAATGACTAGCTAGCATCTGTAATTGAAGCTAAAGATATGAAGGACTTTTTCTGTTTCAAAATTTTTAAACTGGAAAATAGTTACTATTATGGTTTGAAAACTTCAGGCTTCTGAAGATATAATTCACATTTTAAAGATTTGTTTAAAAGACATTCTTGTCACTTAGTTTCTTAAGTAATAAACATAATACTGTATATGTTCATTAGTCTGTAACATAATTTCTCTCCTCATTTTATTCTCCAATAGGGGGAGTATTTTCAAATGATGCATTTTAGAGGTTGGAGAGAAAGAATTATCACTGACTTCTTTGTGACTGTTACCATCCATAAGAGAAAATTTAGCTAGTTTGCAATTTTCATAGATGTGGGGTAATCACCCTGTTATTGCCCATTCAGTTAGTTTCCTATTTGGGGCACTGAAAATTCAAGTGTGGTTGCATTAAAATAACTGGAAAAGCTTAAATTGCAATATAGCAGGATTGCTCCATCGGGCAGAATTTCTCTGAATTTGCTAGCATTGAATGTGGTATGTAAGAGCTGTAGCCTGCACACTTACCCTGCACACTTACCCTAAATGAGGCTTGAGATAAAAATCATTACTATCTTTAAAAATATATTAACAGATCATTTATGTATAGGTTTTCTTTTATTTATTTTTTTTTTTTGGCAGAACTGGGGATTGAACTGAGGCACTTCAGGGAAGCGCTTATTCCACTGAGCCATCTTCCCAGCCCCTATATATAGGTTTTCTTTTTCTTTTTAATTTATTTTTTATTTTGTTGAAGTACAAATATCAATCAGACAGTTTTAAGATACCTTAACAAGACAGATTCGATAAATTAATACATTGCAAACTGTTTTCATACTGTTTTGGTATCGTACAAGGTTCATACATGATATACTTACAGACATTATTATAGCAGATGTCTCTTATCAGCAAATTAAGAGAGTAGCTGTTTACTAATCTTATTTTTCATACCTGAATTATATCAAAAATTCAATAATTACTTTCCTAGTGGATGACCGTAGTACTAGAAGCCAACATAATATCCTGTCCAACCACCATTAGTGTAAATCTTGCCTCTCATAGGCAAGCACATGTTATGTTGAAGCACAGCGTTATCTATCCCAACTGTACTGTCTATACACACACATCATGATTTTTTCTTTCTATACCCCTTCCTTTGTCTACACCTGCCAAAGGTGGGCACTCGATTGTCATTCAACTAACTTAGGTACTTGAACTTGACAACACAATCCAACACAGTCAGCATTCCGCAACAATAGTGAGTTACTCAAAGAAGTTGTCGACCATAGCCATTTACAGCTCAGCTTAATATTATGGCCCTGCGATGTATACTTCGTTTTTTTTTTTTTTTTTTTTTTTTTTTT